>MU782542.1:19637-59905 GCA_026770625.1 Nicotiana glauca | reverse complement strand
TGCATGATTGAGAAAGGTTCATTTTGAGTCGTGCTCATCCTGCACATTTATTAAGGTGATTTAATCATTATTTATTCTAAAGGCACAAACTGACACTATTCTTCTTATTTAAATTTCTAATTTCAAACAAATCCGGTTTTGCAAATACGGCCTTTCAGTACTTCTGGTGAAGATTTCAAGGTTGTGCCCACAAACCGTTTTAAAATGACTCGGGGTGGATGTTCTTGCAAAAACAGCCTTCCGGCGCCCTTTTGGAGACATTCGGCTTATTTTGAACAAGAATGGCATCACCCGACTTATTGGATAAAAATTAAAATTTTGGTATTTTTGGCTATTTTTGCAAAAGGGGTGGTTGGACCCGATGAGGGTTGCCTACGTATCTCACATCCGGTGACAATCAAACCAGCGTAGTTCGGGTAGATTGGATACGGGCGAAAATTAAAAACAACTAAACATATATTTTTGCCTTTTCTTGAAAATGATAAAAAAATGCAAAATCAATTTGAATTTTCTTTTTCCTTTTTTTTTTTTGGTTTTCGAAAAATGATCTAATGCAAAATCTTTTTTTTTTTGGATTTTTCATATTTTTCTTTTCCTATACAAAATGTAAAAAATATAAATGGGCCCCACTCGCTTTATTTTCACACCTCACCCTCTTTATTTTTTATTGTCAATATTTTCTTTCTCTTTTCTCCTTTTCCTCAAAAATTCGGCAGAGTTTCGGCGCTACTTGGACATTAGTTTTTGCTAAATCATGTAACTAACTCTCTACACTATTATTTCTTTTCACTTTTCCCAAATATTCAAGTTGGTCAGCATGCGAGTCCGAGACAAATAAATGCAACACGTAAAATGCATCATGGTGGTCGTTTCATATCCGGTTACCTGTCCTAGACGGACCCAACCCCTATGTTGAGTACCCTAAGTCATATGTACGTGATGCAGATAAGTGCTCCTACTAGGGATCCGGCATGGAGTCAAGTTATTCTAGGTTCAAAACCTAGGTATATGTCTTAGACTGTGTACCCGAGCGGACAACTCGAGTCGAGGAGGGGGCTACGTACCGGAAACCAAAAGGCCATCCGGCTTAGTAACTTGTCCGGCCTCTTTCTTATTTCAAGGTATTGACACTAACAGAATAGGGAGTCTCAACCAGTAAGCACATCCCCAGAGGTGAGAAGAGATGAGTTTCGGCACAGTTTATATATACAGTTCAAATAATATCAAATCGGTAAAGCATTTAGCATATAAGGCATGAAACATGTAAGCAAATCAGATAAAGACAAACATAACAATTATTCTAAGCTCGAATTCTTAAACCCTAAACCGAAGTTCTGGGTTTGAATGTCCCCAGCAGAGTCGCCAGAGCTGTCACACCTCCTATTTCACTTACTACATCCGCGAGGGCATAGAGGAGTTTTTCCAATTAAAGGACAATCGGAACGGAATTTATTATTAAGATTCAGATTCACCACTTGGGAGATTAATGGTGTCCCAAGTCACCGGTTGAATCCCGAACCGAGGAAATTATGACTCTGTTAACAGTCCACGAATCAGAAATCTGAGTAAGGAATTCTATTAACCCGGGAGAAGGTGTTAGGCATTCCCGGATTCCATGGTTCTATCATGGTTGCTCAACCGCTGTATTTGATTTTATATGATTTCAAAAAACATATTCTAACCTATGTGCTTTTATTATATATTTATTTTTTAATAAGAATTGCAACGTCGTGAAAACGTATCTCGAACCACGTCGCACCAGTGCACCCGTGGCTTTTGACACATTTCGACTTTGTTGAGATTTAGATTTGGGTCACATAAATGTGCACTCGTATTTAGGAAGGTAATATTATTAAAATATGCGCCTAAAGCAACTACGCGTTTATTATCTTTTGGGAAGGCCGTGAAATTCGCTAAACGGCCTGTCCCGAATCTCTAAGTATTTTTAATTAAGTAATTAATGAGGGCATCGCAATTTGTATTTGGTTTGGCGAGGCTCGTCTCATTTTTATTATTAAAAGGCCAACTTAAAGCAAACTAAAATTTTCTATTTCAATATTTGTCTCTAAAAGGCTAATTAATTCACGAATATAAATTCGGGCCTCGAATTCAAGTCCGAATTCAAACAAAAGGGGAAACCCTTTTAGCTTGAACCCGCTACCTAATTCAAAATCCAATTTTATATTTATGAATTAATTCCATATATGCTTAATACAATTTTAATGATTTTCTGATGGGCCTTAAAGGTCTCGCCCAATAAACATAATTTGGAGACGTAGAGAACTCATGGGCCTGCGACTGATATACTCATTAGCTGTGGTCAGTTTTCATTTATGTAAAGCCATACCAACATTGAGCCTTTTAGCTTATGGGCTTTCGGGCCCAACTCCTATTTAACGTAAGGCTGCCAGGTCCAAATACTGCAATACCTTCGATTTCTATATGAATTTCCCAATACTCAATTCAATTCACAATTGTTCCTTAATGGAAGACTGATCTAAATTTCAAATATTTATTATTAGATGGCCGAAGATTTGATTATCAAAGAGGCATACAATTCCTACAATACTAAATTATTCAAGGACACATTCTCAATACTCAAGTAACTCCTAATTTTAAAATGAACTACTGCAATTATTTGATAACAAACTAATGCTCATCAAAATCATTTCCTGTTTCTACTGTTTCAGATTTCAAAAACGAAGCTAAACAGACATACGAAATTAAACTAAAATCACAACTTCCAAATTTTCACAGTTTGTAATTTTAAAACAATCTATAGTCCACAGCCTATATTAACAGTCCATATAACAGTTCCCTACAAATTTAAACAACAGAAATAATACTAGTTAAACAGTCCAGATTTAAACAAATCAAAAGCTACATATTTCTAACTAATTGTATCTTCAAGCATTCATAATGAGCATAGACTTGGAACACCACTTCATTTCATTTCAATGGACACGTACATCAGTTGTGAGGTCAAATATGTGTACCTGGCAGCGAAAATTCAAACAAGAGAAGGAGGAGGTCAGCAAGAGGATAGTAAGGTGCAGCAATGAAATTCTAGCAGCAACAGAGTTCAGGAAATGGAATTACAATCCAGAAACAATTTGAGAACCAAATGAGATAAAACTCCAAACACAAATCAACAAATGCACCCAATTCTACTCCAAAATTGGTTCTAAAATGCCCTAGAACCTCACTGGAACAAACTTAATTGCAATTCACACTAATCCAGCTCAAATTCAACCCAAATGAATCCTTAAAAACTTCAGGATGCTTCAGAATTCAAATTTAAAGCAGAAATGAAGAAAACCAAAGCAGAATCTAAAAATTGGCAGAAATTGGCAATGGAACAGTAAATATTTTTGTGTTTTTCTCCTAAATTTTCTATTGTTTTTGGATTTTGAATATTTGAATTTCAAATCTAGATCTGAAATTGAAGAGAGCTTTTGGGGGGAATTTTGGAGGCTAAAAAAACTTGTAAATGAAGGCATGTCAATGCCATTTTATAGGCAAAACTAGGGTGCAACTTCAGATTCCAACTTTTACACATTAGTCCCTTTATTTTCTAACTTGTGACACAAGTAACTACCTAAAAATTACTGAAATTCTACTTGTACCCCCATCTAGAGGGTTCTAGAGTGTTCTTTTGCCCATGCAATGCCTATACTACCCTTGCCTTTGTTTTGAATTTATCAATTCTAATAAAACTACCCTTTTTCATACCTAAACTACCCCTGAAACCCTCTTGAAATTACTAACTATGTAAACTGATCCTTTTTACCTAAGTTAAAAATCTAACTATAGTTAAACTAACTACTCTCATTTCAGCTATAACCAAGCCAACTTAAACTAATCTTAACAAACTGATTAAAGCTAGATACTGAATTGAAGAAGTACTAATTACAATTAATAAGGAAATAATAACGATCAGATTAAGACTAAACAAAACCAAAACAAAATTGATTAAAGTCTTGTTAAAATAAAGAATTAAACTAATAATTACAACTAAAAATCAGAAATTAGAACAGATCAGAAATATCAATCAAAACCCCAACACATAATCAAAATTGGCAAAAATCAAAACAAAAAATTATCCTTCAAATTAAACCACAGCATCAATTCAACAAGAAATGATTGAACAAGGAAGAACTAAACTCAGAGCACTTGAATAACACTATACCTAAACTATTGACAAAATTGCAAAAATAGTTTCATGTTATCAACTAATCATGGAGCAAGAACAAGTAGGGAATTATTTCAAAACAACACAAAAAATAAGAAAAAACAGAAACAAAATCAAAGAAAACTCACTGACATTATTCTAGCGTTATGCCGCCTCTTCGATTCAAAATTGGAACAACTCCGGCGCGATTCAAGCACTATTAATGCTGGATTCGCCATGAGAGGACTGAGGAGACCATGCAGTACCCTTTTTGGCCAATTTTAGAGAATTAGGGTTTCCGGACAACTCAGATTTAATATTTGAGACACTTGGGGATGATTTGAAAGAAATTAATGGAAGATTTGGGTAGAGGGTGGTAAGGAGAGCCTATAGTGTGAATTTGGTATCATTTGATCAGAGTGGCATCGTGGCCGGAAAATTTCAATTGATTATTCGAGAATTTAGGCTGTGATCTGAGGGAAACCAAGGGCAGGGTTGGAAAGAGGAAGGAAAGGGGAGCTTGTGGTGTTAATTTGGACGGAAAAGGACGTCGGCCGCCGCCGTGAGGCGATTTCCGGCGGCGGAGCATGGCGGGGGTACGGCAGAATCACGATGGAGGCGGATGAGACAAACAGTGCGAGGAAGAAGGGTGAATCTTTTAGGGTTATGATGATTTTTGGACATTTTTATGTAATATCCATATTAATCGAGAGCCGTTGGATTAATTTTAACGGATGGCCCAGATTGGGCCAAGATTAAAACGAGGTCGTTTTTTCCTTAGTGAGGGAAGGCAGACTGGGTCTTGGGGTGAGTTGGGCTTGGCTTCAACGGTTGTGGGTTTGATTTTGTGTATTTGGGCAAGGGCAAAAATAGCCCAGTTTATCTTTTCAATAAGACCCTCTTTCACTCTTTTTATTTCTTTCTTTTTCTTGTTTTCATTTAAAAATTTTATGTTGTTTGTTAAAATGACAAATAGAAACTCATAGACCAAATTAACACTAAAATTATTGATCAATTTTTCCAAAATTAACTAATTTCTACTTTTAAACTAAAATTGAAACAAATTCCACAAATTTAAAAATAAAGGTGCACAAATTCATTTTTGTCATTTTATATGAAAATAATTTTAAACTACCAATTAACACTAAAATATGAAATTAAAGCTAAATGCCAATGTATTTTTTTATTTTTCATATGAATTAAAATGCACAAATAAAATACAACAATTACCAAAAATGCTACAAAATTCACAAAAAATTGTAAAATAATAAAGAAGTTATTTTGTTTGAATTTTTTGGAACTATTTGCTTAGTGCAAAAATCACGTGCTCACATTAGGAATATCATAGTTGGATTCAAGCTCAACATGAGCAGCTGATCTTTTAGGTCCCAAAGTCTTTGCAAGTCTGAAATTGGGGGGAAACCCATGGAGTTTATAGCACCTGTCAATGCTATGACTAGGTCTTTTGTAGTATTTGCATACCCCCAGGGCCCCTATCAGACTCAAAGGACACTTTAGAAGAAAAATTAGGCTTTGACACAGCTGCAGTAAGAGTTGATGGAGAATTTAGTACACCAACATCGAAGGAAGCAGAATTAGATGGAAACTGAGTCCCAGCAAATACCTGCCTATGCTTCTCATCAAACAAAAGAATACTATAGACTGTACCAACAGAAGGAAGGGGTTTCATCATCAAAATGTTACTCCTGGTTTGAACATTAGTTTTATTTAGACCCATGAGAAATTAATAAGCTCTTTGTTCCTCTTCCTCAGCTGATTCGGCTCCACAGGTACACACCCTTGGCCTACCAGCTGAGATGGAGGCAATTTCATCCCACAACTATTTTATTTTATTAAAATAAGATGCTATATCAAGTGAACCTTAAGAAATATGGGTCAGTTCCTTTTTTAACTAAAAGACCCTGGCACCATCAGCCTTACCATATCTTTCTTCTAATTCATACCATATATCCTTAGCAAGCTTATAATATTCGACACTTCTAGCAATGTCTTTAGACAAAGAGTTTATTAACCAGGATATCACAAGATCATTACACATTTTCCACTGTCTGGCTAAGGGTGACCCATCAGGAAGTCTTGCACTTGTACCAGTTATAAAATTAGTTTTATTCCTAATAGACAAAGCAACTAGAACAATACGTCTCCAACTACCATAGCAAGTTCCATCAAAAGGAGTAGAAACAAGAGAAGTCCCAAGTACATCAGAGGGGTGAACATATAAAGGATGACATGGATAAGTATAATCGTCCTCATGAAATACAGTAGGCGAACCGGTAGAAGATGCAATAGGATCAATATGTGTGACGACCCAAAGGGTCATCACTTGTTTCCTTACTCATTCTGTGCTTCCGAAGCTTTGAAAACCTTATTTGGGGATTGCCTTGATTTGCGTGCGCAGTCAATCCGTGTAGCCGGAAAGCTTAAATAGGAATTATGTGTGGAAAATGCTAATTTTTGATATTAATATGAATAAATTTGACTTCGGTCAATATTTTAGGTAAACGAACCCGGACCCGTGATTTGACGGTCCCAGAGGGTCTGTAGGAAAATATGGGACTTGTGAGTATGGCCAGAATCGAATTCTGAGGTCCTGAGCCCGAAAAATAAATTTTTGTGTGAAATTATTTTCTGGAAATATTTAAGGGAATTTGAAATAAAATTCGATTAGAACGTATTGGTATCGGGCCCGTATTTTGGTTCTGATGCCCGGTACAGGTCTTATATGTGATTTAAGCGCTTTCTGCAAAATTTGGTTGAAAACGAACGTCGTTTGACGTGTTTTGCACTTAAAATGGAAATTTGATGTTTTATGAAAACTTGGAAGAAATTATGAATTTTGAGGTTTATTTCGATGTATATGATGTTATTTTCGTGATTTGATCGCACGGGTAAGTCCGTAGGATATTTTTGAGGTTGTGTGCATATTTGGTTTGGAGCCCCGTGGGCTCAGGTGAGTTTTGGAAAGGCACCGGAGTGCATTTTAAACTTAGAAAAAATCTGGTATGAACAGGCCTGCAGGCTTTGCGAAGCCTGGTTCGCAAATGCGAACTTGCAAATGCGAAGGCTGGTTTGCAAATGCGAAACTAGCCCAGGCCTGACAAGAATCGCAAATGCGAAATCATTCTTAGCAAATGCCAGGGTCCAGGGTTTGCAAATGCGAGACCTTTTTCGCCAATGCGAAGGTCCCTGATAGGCCTGAGTTCGCAAATGCGAACAAGAGTTTGCAATTCCCATAATTTGGTCGGTGTTCACAATTGCGAACCGCAGCTCGCAATTGCGATAACTGCAGCCCAACATATTGCATACTTAGTCGAATTTTAAGTTATTTTTCACTCCACTTTCAAAATACAACTCCTTGGGCGATTTTTCAAGAACAAGTTCATTCCAAATCACTTGTAAGTCGATTTTTACTCAATTCTTTCAATTATTAACATCATTTAACATGTTTTCCACTTAAAATCAATGATTTTCTTGGGTGAAATTGGGGGTTTTGGATAGAACCTAGGTTTTCTAAAAATTGGGGATTTGGACCTCAATTTGAGGTCCGCTTTCAAAATAAATTATATATTTGAGTTCGTGGGGGAATGGGTAATCGAGTTTTGGTTCGAACCTCAAGTTTTGACCACGTGGGCCCGGGGGAAATTTTGGATTTTTTAGGAAAAACTTTGGGAAATTTTTTTTTATGCATTTAAATTGATTCATTTAATGTTTATTAAAGCAATTAAGTAATTTGTGGCTAGATTCGAGCAGATTGGAGGTGGAATCACGGGGTAAAGCCATAGTTGAGGCTTGAGTTGAGTTCAAGGCTTTGAGGTAAGTGTTTGGTTTAACTCTAGCTTGAGGGTATAGGAGTTGAGTCTTATTTGCTACTTGCTAAGTGTCGAGTACGATGTATAGGCATGGTGACGAGTATCTATACATTGGTGTCTAGCATGACTGTGAGTCCTTAATTGCGAATAGTTGGGATTTTGTTATATCTTCCATGCTTAATTGATGGCTTCTATGTGTCGTTAAGATCTTGTGAAATAAATTGTAACCTTTGAAATTCGTGGAGCGTAGGATTGAGTTGAAATACAATTGTGAAGGTATATGAGACAAGTAAATCTTTGAATCATTGGCTCGAGTGATAATGTAAACTACGAGATGAAAGTGAGCGAAAGGTAGAGAGTTAAATGATTTGTTCCCTTGAAGGGATGTTGTTGATTATTGAATATTTTCCCTTGCCGGGACGTTGAGATTTTTGATATTTTACCCTTGCCGGGTTTTTAAATTGCTTGTTTGTGTTCCCTTGCCGGGCTTTCTACTATTGCTTATTTATTCCCTTGCCCTTGTTTGTGATTGTTGTTTGGATGAGGAAGAGTGTTAAAGCACGAAGGGTGATGTCGTGCATCATTTGATTATGGTAAGGAAAGAGTGTAAAGCATGAAGGGTGATGTCGTGCCACGTTCGCTTATTATGCGAAAAGAGTGTTAAAGCACGAAGGGTGATGTCATGCCACACGATGCACCATTCCATGCCGATTCTGTTGATATATGTGAGGAATGAGAGCAAAATCGCGAAGGGTGATGCCGTGCACATGTTATTTCTTGGTGAGTATGAGAGTAAAAGCACGAAGGGTGATGTCGTGCACTTGTTGATTTCTGTTTCATTACATACTATTGAGCTGTGTTGTTTTCCTTTGTTACTGGACGACTCTTATTTGGAAATTTTTATACTTCCCACAGTATGATTCCCCTTCCATATTGTTTATCTATTTTGTATTTCGATTACGCTGTATATATATAAAATTGCACAGGAGTATGTGATAGTCTGGTCTAGCCTCGTCACTACTTTACCGGGGTTAGGCTAGACACTTACCAGCACATGAGGTTGGTTGTGCTGATGCTACACTATGTGCTATTTTGCACAGATCTAGGTTTCAAGCAGCAACAACAACATTAATGCGAGAGCAGGCTTTCAGTCCAGCGAGACCCGAGTTAGCCTTGCAGGCATCCGCAGACCCGGTGTCTCCCTTATCCTCTCTTTTAATCTATTATCTCATTATGTTCGAGAAAAATAGTTTATGTTTTCTTTTAGACGTTGTATTTAGTATTCTTAGCAGTTCGTGAGTACAGTGACACCAGTCTTGGGTAGAGGATTTGTTGAACTTTTTGCTCTGCTATTCAGTTTTATTTAATGTTAAGACTTCCATTTATCATTGTTGAATTTCATTGTTATATATTATTGTCGAAGAATCGTTAAAAGGATTTGTATATTAATGAAAAAGTAATCAAGTTTGGCTTACCTAGCTTCCACAAGCAGGCGCCATCACGACTCCCGAGGGTGGGAAATCCGGGTAGTGACAAGTTGGTATCAGAGCACTAGGTTACATAGGTCTCACAACTCACAGACAAACTTAGTAGAGTCTGAGGGATCGGTACGGAGACGTCTGTATTAATCCCCCAGAGGCTACAGAGTTAGGAAAAGTTTCACATTTGTTCTTTCTTGCTGTGCGATTTGGTTTCTCAATGCTGATTGAATTTCTACTTTGTTCTTTCATAGATGGCGAGAACACGCGCTTTCTCATATTCCGATCAGCAGTTCGATCCCCAGGCAGCTCCCGCTAGGGGTAGAGGACGAGGCCGTGCTAGAGGCCGAGTAGGGGCAGAGCTCAGCCCCGAGCAAAAACACCAGTGGCAGAGCCTCAGGTTGACTTTGACGAGGAGGTTCTGGCCCAGCCGCAGCATTTTCGGTGGGCCCAGCTCAGGTCCCAGAGGGGTTTATTGCTACCCCAGTTCTTTAGGACGCTTTGGTCCGGTTGGTGGGCCTCATGGAGAGTGTCACCCGAGCAGGATTGTTTCATGTAGCACCAGCCACTTCTTAGGTTGGAGGAAGAGCCCAAACTCCTGCTACACGTACTCCAGAGTAGGTAGCTCCCCAGGGTTAGATTCCAGTAGTTCAGCCAGCTATGGCAGTTCAGCCGGGGGTAGTTGCTCAGACCGGCGATGGAGCGGCTATGTCCGCAGATGCTTTGTGGAGGTTGTATAGGTTTACCAAGATCTTCACTACTACATTCAACGGTGCTTCTTCTGAGGACCCCCAAGATTTCTTATATAGCTGCCACGAGGTTCTTCGGAACATGGGCATTGTTGAGTCCAATGGATTTGATTTTGCTGCATTTTGCCTATCCAGATCCGCCAAGACTTGGTGGAGGGATTTCTATTTAGCTAGACCAGCAGGGTCTCCAACCTTGACATGGGATCAGTTTTCAATGTTATTTCTGGAGAAGTTTCTCCCTATCACACAGTGTGAGGCCTACCGGAGGCAGTTCGAGTGTCTCCATTAGGGATCCATATCAGTCATGCAGTACGAGACCAGGTTTATTGAGTTGGCTCGCCATACTACTGTCATACTCCTTACTGAGAGGGAGAGAGTGAGACGGTTTGATGGAGGTGGCTAGAGAGGCGGGGAGTGATATTACTTTCAGAAGGCGGCCAATGTGGCCCGGAGGATCGAGATGGTATTGCCATAAGGGGTGGTCATAGAGCAGACAAGAGACCCCGTCAGTCAGGCCGATTCAGTGATGCCTCATCTGGAGCCAGAGATTCATATGATAGGGGTCAGCCTTCCAGGCCTTTCTAGTCAGCACTCCACGTTTCTCAGGGTGACCCAGGTGATCGTGGTTTCTGTGGGCATGATTCTGATCAGCAGCCATTCAGTGCACCGCCAGCTCCTATCACCGTGCTGCCGCTTCAGAGTTTCCATAGAGGCCATTCAGGTCGACAGGGACAGCAGACTCAGCAACCGAGGGCTTGTTACACTTGTGGTGACACGGGTCATGCCAGATTTTGCCCTCGAGCACTGAGCAGTTCTCAACACTAGGGTTCTCGTGCCATGGTTCAGGCACCAGATACTCCACAATAGCCCATCCAGCTAAAGGCGGGGGTAGAGGTACTAGAAGTTGAGGTAGAGGTCATAGAGGTGGAGCTCAGACCGCCAGGGGTGGAGGTCAGCTAGCAGAAGATCGACCTAGGGATATGGTTCAGGGTGGTAGGGCCCAGCCCCGCTGTTATGCTTTTCAGGCCAGGCCCGAGGCTGAGGCTTCAGATGCAGTCATCACAGGTACGGTTTTTGTTTGTGATCGAGATGCTTCGGTACTATTTGATCCAGGGTCTATGTATTCATATGTTTCATCTTATTTCGCAACATGCTTGGTCATGCCTAGTGATGCATTGAGTGTTCCTGTATATGTGTCTACATCGGTGGGTGACTCTATCGTAGTTGACTGAGTCCATCGTTCGTGTGTTGTAGTGATTGGGGGTCTTGAGACTAGTATAGACTTGTTGCTCTTAGATATGGTTGACTTCGATATCATATTAGGTATGGATTAGCTATCACCCTATCACGCTATCTTAGACTGCCATGCCAAGATTGTGACCTTAGCGTTGCCGGGTATGCCTTGTTTAGAGTGCAGAAGGACTCCAGGTTATTCTACCCGCAGTGTCATATTGTATGTGAAGGCTCGACGTATGGTCGAGAAGGGGTGTTTGGCTTATTTAGCTTATGTTCGGGATTCTAGTGTTGAGGTTCCCTCTATTGATTATGTGCCCGTTGTTCGGGAGTTTCCTGATGTTTTTCCTTCAGACCTGCCGGGTATGCCACTCGACAGGGACATTGATTTCTGTATTGATTTGGCTCGGGGCACCCAGCCCATTTCTATCCTGCCATATCGTATATCCCCACAGGAGTTGAAGGAGTTAAAGGACCAGTTGCAGGATTTACTAGAGAAGCGTTTCATTAGACCCAGTGTTTCACCTTGGGGCGCACTAGTGTTATTAGTCAAGAAGAAGGACGGATCGATGAGGATGTGCATAGATTACCGGCAATTGAACAAGGCAACGATTAAGAATAAGTATCCACTACCGAGGATTGATGATTTGTTCGACCAACTTCAGGGTTCCAGGGTAGTCTCCAAGATTGACTTGCGACTAGCTACCATCAGTTGAGGATTAGGGCATCTGATGTCCCTAAGACAGCTTTTCGTACTCGGTATGGGCATTATGAGTTCTTGGTCATGTCATTTGGGTTGACCAATGCCCCAGCAGTGTTTATGGAGTTGATAAACCGAGTGTTCAGGCCATATTTGGACATGTTCGTGATAGTCTTTATTGATGATATTTTGGTATACTCCCACAGCCAGGAGGAGCACGAGCATCACCTTAGAGTGGTTCTTCAGACTCTGAGGGATAGTCAGTTATATGCCAAGTTTTACAAGTGTGAGTTCTTGCTGAGTTCAGTTGCATTTCTCGGTCACGTTGTATCAGCAGAAAGTATTCAGGTGGGCCCGAAGAAGATTGGGGTAGTCAAGAACTAGCCTAGACCAGCATCAGCTACAGAGATTTAGAGTTTCTTGGGATTGGCAGGCTACTACCATCGGTTTGTGGAGGGGTTTTCATCTATTGCAGCCCCGATGACCAAGTTGACCCAGAAGGGTGCCCAGTTCAGATGGTCGGACGAGTGTGAGACGAGCTTTCAGAAGCTCAAGACAGCTTTGACTACGACACCGGTGTTGGTTTTGCCCACAGGATTAGGGCCTTATACAGTCTATTGTGATGCTTCCCATATTGAGCTTGGTGCAGTGTTGATGCAGGATGGAAAGTTTATTGCCTATGCTTCGAGGCAGTTGAAGATTCATGAGAAGAACTATCTAGTGCATGATTTAGAGTTGGCAGCTATTGTTCACGCCTTGAAGATTTGGAGGCACTATTTGTATGGCGTGGCATGTGAGGTGTTCACTAACCATAAGAGTCTTCAGTACTTATTCAAGCAAAATGAGTTGAATGTGAGGCACATGAGGTGGTTGGAGTTGTTGAAGGATTATGATGTCACTATTTTATATCATCCGGGGAAGGCCAATATGGTGGCCGATGCTTTGAATAGGAAGTCAGCCAGTATGGGTAGTCTTGCTTACATTCCAGTCAGTAAGAGGTCGCTTGCTTTGGATGTTCATGCCTTAGCCAATCAGTTCGTGAGGCTGGTTGTTTCAGAGCCCAGTCGTGTGTTGGCTTGCGCGGTCGCTCGTTCTTCATTATTGGAGCGTATCTTTGATCGGCAGTTTGATGATCCCTATTTATGTGTCCTTAGAGACACGGTGCAACGCGGAGGTGCCAGGCATGTTACCTTAGATGCGGATGGAGTTTTGAGAATGCAGGGGCAAGTTTGTATGCCCAATATGGAGGGACTTCGAGAGTTGATTTTAGAGGAAGCCCATAGTTCTCGGTACTCTATTCATCCGGGCGCCACGAAGATGTATTAGGATTTACGGCAGCATTATTTGTGGCATAGAATGAAGAAGGATATTATTGCATAAGTTGCTCGGTGTTTGAATTGTCAACGGGTTAAGTATGAGCATCAAAGGCCTGGTAGTTTGTTTCAGAGGATTGAGCTTCCCGAGTGGATGTGGGAGCGGATCACTGTGGACTTCGTTACTGGACGTCCGTTGGCTCGAAAGAAGTTCGATGCAGTTTGGGTCATTTTTGATAGGCTGACCAAGTCAGTGCATTTTATTCCTGTGGCAGTCTCCTATTCATCCGAGAGATTAGATGAGATCTATATCTGGGAGATTGTTCGCCTTCATGGTGTGCCAGCATCTATCATTTTGGACCGGGGTACGTATTTTACCTCGCGCTTCTGGAGACGAGTTGAGTTGAGTATAACATTTCATCCCCAGACGGACGGTCAGTCTGAGCGGACTATTCAGATTTTGGAGGATACGCTTCGAGCTTGTGTGTGAGCATGTGATTTTTGCCTCATAAGAATTACTCCCACAAAATCAAAACAAAAATTGTCTGTTTTTATTGTGTGCAATTTGGTGAATTTCTGTGATATCTTTTGTTATTAGTTGCATTTGTTTGTACTTGTGTATTTTATTTAAATTGATAAAAAATACCAAAATATGTCACAATTGCATTTAGGATTTAATTTTACAACTAGGATTGATTAAGTAAGTAGTTGTTTTATAAAGAATGAAAAATCATAAAAAATAACGTACTTTACATTTTAGTGTTTAATTGTGTGATTTTGTATTTAATTATGTGCAATAATTATTATTTAGAGTTAATTAGTATCTTTGGGATAATTTTGTTTTATAATTTAATCTAGGATTTTTGGTTTTAATGTCGAAATTAATTAGGAAGAAAATTGAAGAGAAAAATAAAATAAGAAAACAAGGAATCGAAGTCTTGGGCCAGTTTTAATTAAATTCATCAGCCTAATTGCATTTCCCTGGTCCAAATCCAATTAACACAACCCAATATCTTCCTCAACTCGGTCTGCCCCATCATTAAATGAAACGACACCGTTTCAGGGTGGTTGATCTGACCCGTCCATTCCCTCACATCCGATAGTCCAGAACGAACCCAGCAAAATGACCCATAATCCGACCAATCTGCATCAGAGACCAACTCGGTCTCAAAGACGTCTAAACGATGTCGTCTCATTTAGTCAAGTGATCTGAGCCATTGATCCATTTCGATCCAACGGTCCAGATTTCATACCCCAAAAAATATATTAACCTTTTTGATACCCAGCCCCCCTCCCCCCATTCACACCCCCCTACCTAGACCCTTCGAGACTGGCTCCCGAGCCTTGCCGGTCTCTGCCTTAGCTCCGCCAGTGGAGCAACCTGCAAACCTCACCAAAATTTCACCAGACGATCCATGTCGTCTCCTCTTTCACCTCCTCTAGCCTATTTCCCTAAACAATCAACCGATTCAGAGTGATTCTGGATCTAAGAACTGGAAAAACCTAAAACTGAGTACCAGTCGACTCGGAGATAATTAACGATTCAGACCTACATGAGTCAGTAGCTCTCAACGAGAGCTATTGATTCATGAGGGTTTGACCTATTTCCAAACCCATCGGAGTACGACCAAATTCCGGTGAGCCGCCGGAGTTCTATCAAGACTTCAAACGAGTAACCTTCTTGTCTTCTTACGTGTATCTACACCTTTTGTTCATTCATGGCACGAATAAAACTAAGGTCAGCCACTATTTTTTTTTTAGTTTTACCTTTTAGAACAAACTGTTCCTCCTTCTTTCGTTTTCTTCTGTTCATTTGTGATTAGTGTAGCTCGAATAGAGTTCATTATCTTGCTGCAAATTTCAAATTATACTGCCCTTAGTGTTTGTACGCTTCATGGCCTTAACCTCTGGTCTTTGTTTAATTAAAGTAGGATATTGATTAGCCCGCTCATATAGAATTAAGTCTAATTGAACTCGTTTGAATGCTCAGAGTAATTAGTTAGGTTTAGATGATTCCAGAATTATTGTAAGTTCTTGTGTTGTACAGTTAGGTTAAAATTTCTTTGTATGATATGATCAAAGTTTGATTTCCTGGCCTGTTATGAACTGTAGTTAATAACTAGATTCATCATATCCTGGCCCTTAATGATGAGTTACTCTGATAATTTGACTAACTAAAACATAATTGAAAACTTACCCTAAGGACTTAACTCAAACTAAGCCTAAGACCTGTGATTAGAGCATTTTCAAAAAAACCAATAACTCCCAAAATTTTCAGATTTGGGATTGAACCTAAAAGAGTTATTTAAATACACAGTAAAGACTAACTTAAAGTCACTTAAGAAATATAACTAGAGTTGACTAATTGTAGTCAAATAATAACTAGAGTCCAATCTTAGAGTTAGCAGGTTGTCCATTCACTACTTCAAGGAATTTCAAGAGTACATTAAAGGGTATACAATTAGGGAATCAGATCCAAAAAGGCATAAAGATGTGAAATGAATTTTAAATGAAGAGCAACTGTCCAAAATGAAATGGACAGCATGTTCAGGCAACTAAATACATTTGTTGAAAGATAAAAGGACCCTTAATGAATGTATAAATGTTTAAACAAGTACATCAGCAGTCCAAAAGTAAGTGGACAGCCTGCTGTACAGTAGATATACACTACATTTTAGAACTTTAGAATATAAAATATAAGGCCCCATGCCTAGATAGTCCTAAGTAAAAAATGACAGCCACTAGGGTTTATTTTAAGCCAGGGCAGCCTGGCTCTGAAAAAAGGTTTTCCTTCTTCTAATATGCCAGTAAAACCAAACATGGGGACAAAGAAAAGGGAGACGGTATGCATATGACAAAAATACACATATTCAGACCCTAGAAAATAGAGAGAGAAATTTAGAGCATTTGAGTGAGAAGAGAGGAAATACACTGAGATACAGACATTGAATAAAGAAAAATTCAGAGAGAGCACTGAAATTCATTGATACACATACTGAAATTCTACTGTTTCATTGAACTTTTTCAATGAATTTCTGATTCTTTTCAATTCTGAAAAAATTAACTATTCATCCTGGGGTTTAATTGGATTAGAGTAAAATCTTGAAAACTTCTCCTAGTTCACTATTCCATTGAGTTTGGAGACTGTTTCATTGTTTGATTGTTAAAACTGGGCTTAGCTGATTCTGTTGTTGTTTCCTCCTGTTTGAAATTCCTGCTGCTGCTTATTACTATCCTCTCACTCCTATTTGGTTTTTGTTTGTTCAATACCAGGTATGTACTAATTCCTTAACAGCATGTGAAAGTGCTAAGTTGAAGATTCTGTCAGCAAGTTTGAAGAGAAATGATAACTGCTGCATATTTTCTTATCAATTGATTTCCATACTTCACTATAGTTGCTTCATGTATTCTTCAGTTTAGTCACCATGTATGATCCTTTACATCAGCAATATCGTATTTCCCATTAGAGTCTGGATTTGAACTGGTTAGACTGTAATGATTCAGGACTGTTTGAAACTTTAAACATATTATTTGAATAAGGGATGTAGACTAGTTGACTAGTTGAAGTTAATTGGTTTGGCCATAGTTCAAAGGCTTTAATTCGAATTTTGAGTTCAACATAGCCAATTCATACTCCACTTTCTCGTCTAGTTGCCAAAACTTGCTCCTGATGGATTGAGATAGTCATTAATCTAAGCGTAATTGGAAGTTCAATGTCTGAATATTTATCAATGTGATCCTACATTTGTTTAAGTGCAATTACCTATGACTAGTTGAAACTCCATTCTAAAACGATATTTAAGAATTGATTCGAGGGTTAAAATTTGGAGTTGCATGTTATTTAATTTCGGAAGATGAGCCTTATCTTGTGTTTAAAATCCGCAGTAAGCATGCTCATTTAGTCTTCGAATTCTAATAGGTGCTCATGTTCACATACTCTATTAATTAATAAATAAAATATTGTGAGAATTCAAAAATAGGATTCTAGAAACGTTTACTTGTCCAATTCAATTGAGGGTTTTTGAATTAGTAATTACTAGGTCCATCACTAAAATCGTTCGTAGATCTGGGCATTGCGGGAAACTAATATTGTTCGAAATTGGAATACGGAATTTGTTATTCAATACCCTAATTCGTTCCTTCTTTGTGATTATATTTGGTTTACATTGTAAATTATAAGATTAATGTGGCTTGAATTGAGTATAAGCCTGTCGGGCCCAATAGGTTTAGTTAACAGATTAACATAATGGTCTCATAAGTTTAAAGAAAGAGTAGATAACCTTTTTTTATAATTCTCATACCTTGCAGTAATTTCAAATTAGTATTAGAAAATAATTAGTTTTTTTTATAAACGTGAATGATTTGTTTTAGTTAAGTATAACCTTGGAACAGTTTGAGGCTAGACGTTCCAAACAAAATTACAAAACGCATGGGCCTCATCTGATTAACCTTGTTTATCCTTTGAACTCGGGGCACGCCATTTAGCTAATTTTCATGGCCCTCGCAAAGCGCAAACGCTGAGTTGCTTTAGGCCCGTGTTTAATAATATTACCTTCTTAAACTCGGGTGTACATTTCATGTGACCCAAATAAAATCCCAAAATATTGAATAAAATATGTTTAGGAGTGCGGGTGCATTTCATGTGACACAATCCAAAGACATGTTTTAAACGACGTTCAATATTCTTTAAAAATTAATTAAAAGCGGTAAATAATTAAAATTTGCACATAAGTTCAAACTGTTAAAATCAGATAATTAAGCCAGATATAACAGTTGAGCGACCGTGCTAGAACCACGAAACTCGTGAATGCCTAACACCTTCTCCCGGGTTAACAAAATTCCTTATCCAGATTTCTGGTTCGCGGACTGTTAAACAGAGTCAAACCTTCTAATCGATTCGGGATTTAAACCGGTGACTTGGGACACCATAAATCTCGCAAGTGGCGACTCTGAATTTTAATAAAAATGAATCCCGTTTCGATTGTCACTTCAAGTTGGAAATAACTCCCTTTATTATACCCTCTTCCGGGGGTGTAAGAAAAATAAGGTGTGACAGCTCTGGCGACTCTGCTGGGGAACGAACATAGAATCTCTGGTTCAGGGTTCAGAATTCGAGCTTAGATGTATTGTTGTATTTGGCTTTATCTGTTATCTAATTTTATTACATGTTTGGGACTAATGTGAAAAATGTTGCTTTTTACCGCTTTGATATTATTTGAACTGTATATGTAAAACTGCTACGAAACCCTTCTCTTCTCATCTCCGGGGATGTGTTCGTTGGTCGAGACTCCCTATTCTATTAGTGTCATACCTTGAAATAAGAAAGAGCCCGGACAATTTACTAAGCCGGATGGTCTTTTGGTTCCCGGTACGTAGCCCCCTCCTCGACTCGAGTTGTCCGCTTGGGTACACAAGTTTAGAACAAATACCCAGGTTTTGAACTTAAAATAACTCAGCCTCATGTCGGATCCCTAATAGGAACGTTTATTTGCATCATAAGCATTTTGACTTTGGAGACTCAACACAGGGGTTGGGTCTGTCTAGGACAGGTGAACCAAAAAATAAAGAGACCATCCTGATGCATCTTACTTGCTACTTGTGTATTTATTTGCTTCAGATCTGCATGTTGACCGGTTTTAAAAAATGGATAGAAAGTTGATAGAAAAATGAGAAAATGAAAAAATATAATAAACTGCTTGTTTTGAAGATCAATATCCAAAATATGCCGAAACTCTGCCAAAATTTTTTTTTAAAAAAAGAGGAAAAATAATTTTGTTATAAACGTTTGTTTTGTTTTATTAGAAAAATAGTTTGTCTCATTTTTATCAAAATAGGCAGAACTACGTAAGTTTGATTCTCACCGGATGTAGGATACGTAAGCAACCCCCATCGGACTCAACTATTTTTTTAAAATAAACTTCAAAAATATAATTAGAGGTACATAAAGGTCATTAGTTTTGCCACAAGTAAAGGTGACGTCATTCTTGTCTAAAATAGCCAAACATCCCTGAAGGGGCGCCAGAAGGCCGCCTATGGTCATTTCTCAACAAAAAAAAAATTTGGGCCGATCAGCAAACACAGCCTTTAAATCTACTTCATTGAAGTGCTAAAAGGTCGTATTGGCAAAGCCGGACATTCGTATAATTTTTTTGAAATAGTGATAAATCTTTTGAGTCAAAAGAAGTCTTGATTGTCTTTTAACTGAAGTCACCCTAATAAATGTGCAGAATGAGCATGAACAGAGAATTGACAATAACAATCATGAACCGGATCCTTCTGGAGTTTCATATGTGATGGAATGATCTGGGCGAATCAGGGCAAGATAAGGTTAATCTGCACTTGGGAGGTCTCACTGGTTTATTAAAAATTAATCCTAGGGGATATATTGTAAAGGCGTTGGTGACATTCTGGGATCCGGCCCACAATGTATTTCGTTTATCAGATTTTGAGATCACCCCAACCTTGGAAGAAATAACTGGATATATTGGGGGTCCTAAATTTCCTCTTAGGCACCAGGGGAATCAGATCCAAAAAGTCATAAAGATGTGAAATGAATTTTAAATGAAGAGCAGCTGTCCAAAATGAAATGGACAGCATGTTCAGGAAACTAAATACATTTGTTGAAAGATAAAAAAGACCCTTAATGAATGTATAAATGTTTAGACAAGTACATCAGCTATCCAAAAGTAAGTGGACAGCCTGTTGTACAGTAGATATACACTACATTTTAGAAATTTAGAATATAAAATGTAAGGCCACATGCCTAGACAGTCCTAAGTGAAAATGACAACCACTAGGGTTTATTTTAAGCCGGGGCAGCCTGGCTCTAAAAAAGGTTTTCCTTCTTCTAATATGACTATAAAACAAACATGGGGACAGAGCAAAGGGATCAATTTAGACCCTAGAAAATAGAGAGAACAATTTAGAGCATTTGAGTGGGAAGAGAGAAAATACACTGAGATACAAACATTGAATAAGGAAAAATTCAAAGAGAGAGCACTGAAATTCATTGATACACATACTGAAATTCTACTATTTCATTGAACTTTTTCAGTAAATTTCTGATTCTTTTCAATTTTGAAAATAATAACTTTTCATCCCGGGGTTTAATTGGATTAGAGTAAAATCTTGAAAACTTCTGCTAGTTCACTGTTCCATTGAGTTTGGAGTTGGTTTCATTGTTTGATTGTTGAAACTGGGCTTAGTTGATTTTGCTGTTGTTTCCTCCTGTTTGAAATCCATGCTGCTGCTTATTGCTATCCTCTCACTCCTATTTGGTTTTTGTTTGTTCAATACCAGGTATGTACTAATTCCTGAACAGCATGTGAAAGTGCTAAGTTGAAGATTCTGTAAGCAAGTTTGAATAGAAATGATAACTGCTGCATATTTTCTTATCAATTGATTTCCATACTTCACTATAGTTGCTTTATGTATTCTTCAGTTTAATTACCATGTATGATCTTTTACATCAGCAATATCATATTTCCCATTAGAGTCTGGATTTGAACTGATTAGACTGTAATGATTCAGGACTGTTTGAAACTTTAAACATGTTATTTGAATAAGGGATGTAGAATAGTTGACTAGTTGAAGTTAATTGGTTTGGCCATAGTTCGAAGGCTTTAATTCGAGTTTTGAGTTCAACGTAGCCAATTCATACTCCACTTTCTCGTCTAGTTGCCAAAACTTGCTCCTGATGGATTGAGGTAGTCATTAGTCTAAGCTTAATTGGAAGTTCAATGTCTAAATATCTATCAATGTGATCCTACGTTTGTTTAAGTACAATTATCTATGACTAGTTGAAACTCCATTCCAACACAATATTCAAGAATTGATTCGAGGGTTAAAATTTGGAGTTGCATGTTATTTAATTGCAGAAGAGGAGCCTTATCTTGTGTTTAAAATCCGCAGCAAGCATGCTTATTTAGTCTTCGAATTCCAATAGGTGTTCATGTTCACATACTCTATTAATTAATAAATGAAATGTTGTGAGAATTCAAAAATAGGCGTCCAGAAACGTTTACTTGCCCAATTCAATTGAGGGTTTTTGAATTAGTAATTGCTAAATCCATCACTAAAATCATTCGTAGATCTGGGCATTGCGGGAAACTAATCTTGTTCGAAATTGGGATACGGAATTTGTTATTCAATACTCTAATTCGTTCCTTCTTTGTGATTATATTTGGTTTACATTATAAATTATAAGATTAACGTGGCTTGAATTGAGTATAAGCTTGTCGGGCCCAATAGGTTTAGTTAACAGATTAACATAATGGTCTCATAAGTTTAAAGAAAGAGTAGATAACCTTTTTTTATAATTCTCATACCTTGCAGTAATTTCAAATTAGTATTAGAAAATAATTAGTTTTTTTATAAACGTGAATGAATTGTTTTAGTTAAGTATAACCTTGGAATAGTTCAAGGCTAGCCGTGCCATACAAAATTCCAAAATGCATGGCCCTCGTTTGATTAACCTTATTTATCCTTAGAACTCGGGGCGCGCCATTTAGCTAATTTTCATGGCCCTCGCAAAGTGCAAACGCTAAGTTGCTTTAGGCGCGTGTTTAATAATATTACCTTTTTAAACTCGGGTGTACATTTCATGTGATCCAAATCAAATCTCAAAACGTAGAATAAAATGTGTTTAGGAGTGCGGGTGCATTTCATGTGACGCAATCCAAAGACATATTTTAAACGACGTTCAATATTCTTTAAAAATTAATTAAAAGCGGTAAATAATTAAAATTTGCACATAAGTTCAAACTGTTAAAATCAGATAATTAAGCTGGATATAACAGTTGAGCGACCGTGCTAGAACCGCGGAACTCGGGAATGCCTAACACCTTCTCCTGGGTTAATAGAATTCCTTATCCGGATTTCTGGTTCAAGGACTATTAAACAGAGTCAAACCTTCTTCTCGATTCAGGATTTAAACCGGTGACTTGGGACACCATAAATCTCCCAAGTGGCGACTCTAAATTTTAATAAAAATGAATCCCATTTCGATTGTCACTTCAAGTTGGAAATAACGCCTTTTATTATACCCTCTTCCAGGGGTGTAAGAAAAAAGGAGGTGTGACATTGTGTTATTGACTTTGGAGGTTCGTGTGATCAGTTCTTGCCTTTAGTGGAGTTTGCCTACAACAACAGCCGCCAGTCGAGCATCCAGATGGCTCTTTATGAGGCTTTATATGGTAGGCAGTGTCGGTCTCCGGTTGGATGGTTTGAGCCCGGAGAGGCTCGATTGATAGGTACGGATTTAGTTCAGGAGGCCTTGGACAAGGTCAAGATCATTCATGATAGGCTTCGTTCAGCTCAGTACAGGCAAAAGAGCTATGCAGATCGTAAGGTTTGAGATGTAGCTTTCATGGTTAGTGAGCAGGTATTGCTCCGAGTGTCGCCTATGCAGGGCGTGATGAGTTTTGGGAAGAAGGGCAAGCTTAGACTTAGGTTCATTGGTCCGTTTGAGATTCTCAATCGAATGGGAGAGGTGGCCTATAGACTTGCATTGCCGCCTAGCTTATCAGCCGTGCATCCAGTTTTCCATGTATCCATGCTTCGGAGGTATCACGACGATCCAGCCCACGTGTTAGATTTCAGTACTGTCCAGTTGGACAAGGACTTGTCTTATGAGGAGGAGCCGGTAGCTATTCTAGACCGGCAGGTTCGTCAGTTAAGATCCAAGAGTTTTCCTTCTGTTCGTTTTCATTGGAGAGGTCAGCCCCCTGAGGCATCACCTGGGAGTCCGAGTCAGATATGCGGAGTCGTTATCCTCATCTTTTCCCCGACTCAGGTGCTTCTTTCTTGTATCCGTTCGAGGACGAATGGTTATTTTAGAGGTGGAGAATGTGATGACCCAAAGGGTCACCACTTGTTTACTTACTCATTTTGTGCTTCTGAGGCTTTGAAAACCTCGTTTGGGGATTGCCTTGATTTGCGTGCGCAGTCCGAACGCGTAGCCGAAAAGCTTAAATATGAATTATGTGTGAAAAATGCTAAATTTTGATATTAATATGAATAAATTTGACTTCAGTCAACATTTTGGGTAAACGAACACGGACCTGTGATTTGACAGTCCCGGAGCGTCCGTAGGAAAATATGGGACTTTTGCGTAAGCCCGGAATCGAATTCTGAGGTCCTGAGCCCGAGAAAAGAATTTTTGTGTGAAATTATTTTTTGAAAATATTTAAGGGAATTTGAAATGAAATTCGATTAGAATGTATTGGTATTAGGCCCGTATTTTGGTTCTGGCGCCCGGTACAGGTCTTATATGTGATTTAAGCGCTTTCTGCAAAATTTGGTTAAAAACGGACGTCGTTTGACGTGTTTCGGACTTAAAATGGAAATTTAATATTTTATGATTGGTTTGGAGCCCCGAGGGCTCGGGTGAGTTTTGGATAGGCGTCGGAGTGCATTTTAAACTTAGGAAAAATCTGGTATGAACAGTCCTGCAGGCTTCGCATTGGTTCGCAAATGCGAAGGCTGGTTCGCAAATGCAAAACTAGCCCAGGCCTGACAAGAATCGCAAATGCTAAGGTCCAGGGTTCGCAAATGCGAGACCTTTTTCGCAAATGCGAAGGTCCCCTGATAGGCCTGAGTTCGCAATTCCCATAATTTGGTCGGTGTTCGCAATTGCAAACCCCAGCTCGCAATTGCGATAACTACAGCCCAGCATATTGCATACTTAGTCGAATTTTAAGTCATTTTTCACCCCACTTTCACAATACAACTCCTTGGGCGATTTTTCAAGAACAAGTTCATTCCAAATCACTTGTAAGTCGATTTTTACTCAATTCTTTCAATCATTAACATCATTTAACATGTTTTCCACTTAAAATCAATGATTTTCATGGGTGAAATTGGGGGGTTTTGGGTAGAACCTAGGTTTTCTAAAAATTGGGAATTTGGACCTCAATTTGATGTTCGATTTCAAAATAAATTACATATTTGAGTTCGTGGGGGAATGGGTAATCGGGTTTTGGTTCGACCCTCGAGTTTTGACCACGTGGGTCCAGGGGAGATTTTGGAATTTTTGGAAAAAACTTTGGGAAATTCATTTTTATGCATTCAAATTGATTCATTTAATGTTTATTAAAGCAATTAAGTAATTTATGGCTAGATTCGAGCGGATTGGAGGTGGAATCACGGGGTAAAGCCATAGTTGAGGCTTGAGTTGAGTTCAAGACTTTAAGGTAAGTGTTTGGTTTAACCCTAGCTTGAGGGAATATGAGTTGAGTCTTATTTGCTACTTGCTAAGTGTCGAGTACGATGTATAGGCATGGTGACGAGTATCTATACATTGGTGTCTAGCTTGACTGTGAGTCCTTAATTGCGAATACTTGGGATTTTGTTATATCCTCCATGCTTAATTGATGGCTTCTATGTGTTGTAAAGATCTTGTGAAAGAAATTGTAACCTTTGAAATTCGTGGAGCGCTGGCTCGAGTTGAAATACAATTGTGAAGGTATATGAGACAAGTAAATCTTTGGAGCATTGGCTCGAGTGATAATGTAAACTATGAGATGAAAGTGAATGAAAGGTAAATAGTTAATGATTTTTTCCCTTGCCGGGACGTTGTTGATTATTGAATATTTTCCCTTGCCGGGACGTTGAGATTTTTGATGTTGTACCCTTGACGGGTGTTTAAATAGCTTGTTTGTGTTCCCTTACCGGGATTTCCATTATTGCTTAATTATTCCCTTGCCCTTGTTTGTGATTGTTGTTTGGGTGAGGAAGAGTGTTAAAGCACGAAGAGTGATGTCGTGCATTATTTGATTATGGTAAGGAAAGAGTGTAAAGCACGAAGGGTGATGTCGTGCCATGTTCGCTTATTGTGCGAAAAAAGTGTTAAAGCACGCAGGGTGATGCTGTACCGCACGATGCTCCATTCCATGCCAATTCTATTGATATATGTTAGGAATGAGAGTAAAAGCACGAAGGGTGATGCCGTGCACATGTTATTGCTTGGTGAGTATGAGAATAAAAGCACGAAGGGTGATGTCGTGCACTTGTTGATTTCTGTTTCATTACATACTATTGAGCTGTGTTGTTTTCCTTTGTTACTGGACGACTCTTATTTGGAAATTTTTATACTCCCCACAGTATTCTTCCCCTCCCATATTGTTTATCTGTTTTGTATTTCGATTTCGCTTTATATATATATATATATATATATATATATATATATATATATATATATATATATATATATATATATATAAAAATTGCACAGGATTATGTGATAGTCTGGTTTAGTCTCGTCACTACTTCGTCGGGGTTAGGCTAGACACTTACCAGCACATGGGTTGGTTGTGCTGATACTACACTCTGTGCTGTTTTGCACAGATCCAGGTTTCGAGCAGCAGCAGCAGCATTAATGCGGGAGCAGGCTTTTAGTCCAGCGAGACCCAAGGTAGCCTTGCAAGCGTCCGCAGACCCGACGTCTCCCTTATCCTCTCTTTTAGTCTGTTATCTCATTATATTCGAGAAAAACAGTTTATGTTTTTTTTCAGACGTTGTATTTAGTATTCTTAGCAGTTCATGAGTACAATGATACCAGTCTTGGGTGGAGGATTTGTTGAACTTTTCACTTTGCTATTCAGTTTTATTTAATGTTAAGACTTCTGCTTATCATTGTTGAATTTCATTGTTATATATTATTATGGAAGAATAATTAAAAGGATATGTATATTAATGAAAAGGTAATCAAGTTTGGCTTGTCTAGCTTCCACAAGTAGGCGCCATCACGACTCCCGATGGTGAAAAATTCGGGTCGTGACAGCATGACCATTTGCCATATCAACAACAAGATAACAATCAAGTAAAATAGAAATAGTAGCAAATATATCACCAGTGTAGAGAATATAGAACGATTATACCAGCCTCTTTCGCAACCGAAAAGAGAACGACATTTAATGATAAAGAAAAATAGGGAAGAAAACCCTAGCTCGGGAATAGTGAAATTTTGGAGAATATCTGCGAAATCTTCATATTAGACGTCGGAAAATTCCATCTCGCACACAAAACCCCATCGGAAACATAGAATCCACTGAAAAAATCAACGAATCGACGAATACTATCGATCTTCGAAAAACTCGATGAAAACTGTCAAGGGTAGAGCCGATCGGAAGCGGAACACCAAGTGAATACGGATCTGAGCTCTGATACCATGTTAATGAACATAATTCTTCATAGACTGAACAAGAGAAAATTAGGGTTGAAAGATATAGAGAAAGAAAAAGAGAGAACTTTCTAGATACGAAAATGAATTCTGAGAGCTCCCTTACATGGGCTAGGCTACTTCTTTATATACTCGGCACAACTAACAACTTAACAAAACTAATGGGCCTGAAATTACAATTTGGCCTATATTGTACAAAAATAAATAAATCAGAATCTTCTACCCCATATCTATACATCTAACATACTTATCCACACAAAGAAGTAAAGGAAGTTCTACAAAAAGATATTACCTACATTTAGTGTATAGCAAAAGTAATATTAAAATTATATGTTTTTGACATAATCATAGGAGCAAGATATTAATTGATGGCGAGCTTAAATTATTCCCCTTGTACATACATCAAGTTTAAGTAAATTTTTATGTCCGACAGGGTTTGAAGTTAGAAGGGAATAAATTGTGTTTAAGCTAAAGGTTAGAGGAATGTTCTTGAATCTCTTGTCAAACTTAAGAATGTTTCATTTAAAAAACTCATAGTTTCACCCGTTATTTAAGTAGAGACATAACAACTTTACAAGGTGGGTACTTTTGTGGTCATGTACCTAAAAAGTTCTCCACTTTTTCAAATTAGACCTATGATTTGAATATTAGTTTTGAATTTTAAACTTCAAGATATGTAGCAACTCTTGAACTTCAGATCTATTAATCTTGCTTTGGAAAAATAGTCAAATCTAAACATAAGACCCCGTGCATAACAATTTGGGTTGATTAGCAATATAATATAGACAATAAAGAGGGGTCCGTGGCAATTGAAATACAATCAGACATAAAAAAAAAAAAAAGGCAGTCCCGTGACTAAGCTCCCCGCTATGCGCGGGTTCCGCGTAAGGGCCGGACCATAAGAGTCTATTATACCCAACCTTACGCTGCATTCTGCAAGAGATTGTTTTCACGGCTTGAACACGTGACCTCCTAAACTACAATCAAACATCTCTATAATAATCACCCTTTTGCAACAATATATCATTATGGAAAATAAATTTTCTTTTGAACTAATTTTTTATATTGTATTTACTTTTATAGTAACGACTTTTAATCTATAACAAGAACAAATAACAATAAAATGTATACTTTTAGTGAAATTACCTCTTTATAACCGTCTTACTCAATTACCTATGTATTTATTCACAAGTAACTAAAAAACTAATCTATTAATTATATTGAATTGAAAAATAACTTTAATAAAACATTTAAGTTCCAATGAGGATCTAAAACATTACAAACACGCCTCGGAACATTTGAAATTGAAAAGATTTTTTTAGGTATAAGAAAAAAGAAATTGTTCTTTTCATTTTAGTTTATATGAGGTAGTTTAACTCGCTACAAAGTTTTAAATTTTTTTTTTTAAATTTGTGATCCTAAAAATTTAACGGTTAAAAGTTTTATGTTGCTAACGATATTTAAAGTTTTTCATTAAGAGTAAGTGATAAAATAGAAAGTTAAAAATTGAATTATTTCAAAATATAAAAATGGGTTATTTTTTTTCAAAACAGACGAGTAACTAAAATATGTCATAAATTGCAACGGAATAAAATGAGGGAGAGAAGTCCATGGTAAAAGTAAGGCGTCTGTGCATCACGCATCAACCAGCAAAGTGGTGAGATATCTACAGAAGTGTGAAAATGACAATGATACCGTAGGCTACAAGGAAAAGGTGAATGTAAAAAAAAGGTTAAAAAGAGGGAGATGGTAAAAGGTAATGTTCGCTGACAATGGGGCAACATAGATTCGACGCAATTGACACAACTTGCCGCCCAAGATTTACCCTTACGTACACCAATATCTATTACTCTCATGCAAAAGGTCGAGTACTAAAACGAAAAAAATACTCCACAATTTAAGTGACATTATTTTTTTTTAAGATTTTCTTTAAAAAGGGAACACATTTAAATGAGAAGCATCAGAATAAAGAATATAAGTTAAATATGATAATCCTAAATAACACGAATTTCATACGTAAAGCTATCCGAGCAAGAGAATGAGCCGTTTTATTAGCATCCCGCCTAGTTCAATGGAAGGACAAATCATGAAGTTGATTCTTCAAAGACAAACAATCCCCACTTACGCTAGCAAATCCCACCTAGACATTGTTTACTTTTAAGTTAGTTCAAAAAAGAATAATACATTTCATATTTAGTAGTAACAATTTAGCTTTAAATATTTATTTTATCCCTAATAAGATGAATTATAGCCTCATATATATAGAGAGAGTGTTTGTTGAAGGCCATAAATTTTAAACGTCTTCCTTTCTTTTTAAATTTTTGAGCATAGACAAACATTACCACATAAATTGGGATGAGGAAGCACTAACTAAACTACTGAAAGAAAAAGATTCCACATGAATATAGGCAAAGGATTTTTTTTTTTTTTTTTGGTAAATAAAAAAATTATTACTACCAGAATTGCAACTTACAACACAAATCAGGTCAAATATTATACCTCCCCCTAGCTCCCTCTATGTACCCCAATCCCGAGTATCAGAAAGTGGAAAAAGAGAAATAAAAGGGGAAAATCTACCATTAATTATAGCTAGTCTTGAATATCTGGGCTGCTATCCATGGATTCTCCATTAAGTCATGATATACTCCTATCATGATCAGCAAAAATACAACAGCTAGTAAACTTCACAATATATAGAGGGCAGATTCCAGCTATATATTCAAGAATGACGTGCATCCACGCTATATATACCTGGAAAGAGTTTTTGTAAAAGAAATATATTAGCCATTACACGTCTTAGTGCAAAGGGTTAATGTTGGACGCTAACATGTTAAATATAGCATCTATGTATATTAGCCAATTGTGTGTAACTATTCATTACCCAATATAGGTGTGTGTAAATATCTGGTACAAGCACGTACAAGTAATTTCTGGCTGACATTTTTATGTATATCTTGATAAAGAAAATCACATAATGTACTTAAATTTGCATTAAATCAATTCAACACAATACATCAAGATAAACGAAAAATCCATCACAGAGTATAATATTGGGATTATAGCAGGGGCAGATGCAATGTGAAATTAATGGGTTCAACTGAATCTACCATTTTTACGCGAATATTAGTTATATATGTGAAAACAATCAAAAGATATATAAAAATTAAATTCTAAACTCATAAGTTACAAAAATACAAGGTGTTCAATATTAAGATGATTAAAGTTAACTCACAAATTATACATTTTGAATCCGCCTCTAAATGAAAGAGCTTACAGTTGTCTAGGATTATTCCACGTTCATATATAATCATGGAAGATGCTTTTTCCCCATCCTAAATCTAATATACTATTAAACTTACTGCTACTGTAATATCCTTTCTGTTTATATTTGTTCGGATTGTTCAAAAATATTGTCGCACTCGTTATTTTTGAAGAGTCTAGTATTACATGATATTTTCGAAGAGTTCGAACAACGTAGTTTTTTTTGTATATGCACAAAATGTTTAGCAAGAAACAAACTACAATGAGAATATTTCAAGCACATGGAAATTAAATGTATGATCACGTTGCAATCTCAAAGAATAATGCATAATATCTCAAAAGATTCCAAGCATATGATCATGTTGAGGACCACTCATCCCAAAAATATGCTTCAGTTTACGCCGACAGGCGTGACTTATTCTGTTACTTATGCATGCTTTGCATGAGATGTGTGTATACACCACAAAAAGCAAGAAAAAAAATCATACCGCAAGATTTGCCTTTGGCATGCTGAGGAGCGCATTGCCACCTCCACTGGGCTGATTCTTAAAGCCTATGGCCAAATTAACGTACCAACAACAATCACAAAATTGGTTCTTGTCAAAACCCAGTAATAAAAAGAAACTCCTTCCTTCATTTCATTGTATATTTCTATATTTCACTAATTAAACACATAGTTTAAAGAAGAATGACTTACTTTTGACACATTTCAAAAGTATCGAATTTGTAATTTTAAACATTACCATGACATTTTTATCATCATATATAAAAGTATGTTATTAAGGATAAAAGGGGAAGATGGTCTAAAGTTAAAGTACTTCCAAAAATAAATGTGTCATTCTTTTTCTTAAGTGATGAAAAAGAAAGGGGTATCACGTAAAATACAACAGAAAGGTTAGTTTCCTTCTTGATTTCTAGGTCATATCTATGCTTTAGACAATCCCTACTTGCTAGGTAATTAAATTTATCACAAGGTAAGCTTCAGTCGTGGTGGTAATCAAGTAATTCAATTATTAGAAAAAAGCCTTTGCAAATAGTACAAGAACAATGTTGCCCAGAGGAAAAGCATCAATCAAGTTCATGCATCACGACTAGACTGTTGTTTAAACCAGTGGGGACCAAACACTTCGTATATCGTACAACTAAATGCAATGAAAGAAAGGTAAAACTTTATCCAGACAAAGCAACGTCCATAGGAAAAGGTTGCGGTGGGAAAGCAATCTACAGGAGACGGACTTATGTTTTAACTTTATTAACTTTAGATTTCCATCACTCGGGATCTTGGTCGATTTGACCGGACATAAGAAAATTGACAACTCTCATCATTTCTTTTACCATTTACATTTTATGAAAGATTTTAAATAGAACTAACTCATGTTGATCTGATTTTACAATCATGCCTTGAGAAGGAGAAATTATTACGTATTTGAATTTACTTTTACCTGCATATTCACTATCAGGTGATCAATACTACGAAGGAGTTCAAAGGCACTGGCAATTAATTTTTTTCCAATGTTTTCACGCAAATTAAGAAATTTATTTTTTAGCATTAATTAGCAATATAATTGATCATATTAACTTTTACTATCTCACATAAACACTTCTAACACATATTCCAACACTATTTACTCCAAGGACAATGTAGGAAAAAAATAATTAATTCATTCTTGAAATCTGGAAAAATCACTAATCTTGGACCATAAAAAATGCCAAAAAATTATTTATTTTAGACGGGAGGGAGCAGTAATTAGTCAATAAAAGCAGACATGTTGAGTGGCAAAAGTTTCACAAGCAGAGACGAATTTGCAATAGTTATATATGTACGTTGGTTTTGTAACTATGTTCATTTATTTTTAGTTTCACACGTTCATGCAACTATCATATGTGAACCGAAAGCAGTATTGGATCATACCTATTGCTACTATTGTAGATGCGGCCATCATTGTTAGGATAGAGTCTATGTACAAGTGTCTATATTGTTATGATTTAGTCTATCATAGTGGCCTGGCCTATTGATACAAACTTATTTAAGAAGGGCAGTCAAAGCGTGCAGTATGTTCATAAATGGAGGAAAACTTTAGTCAACCTGGTCAATAGGACACCTACAGAAGTCCTGAGAAGTCCTGACTTTAAGACTTATCACCATCTATAATAAAAAAAAGTTCATGTGCTTGGTTTAAAAAAGGAAGAATACTTAGTTAAAAAAGAAGAATCAAACCAGCACATGAGAGGACGTACGTACTAATTAAAGACAACAACAACAACAACAACAACCCAGTATAATTCCACTTAGTGGGGTCTGGGGAGGGTAGTGTGTACGCAGACCTTACCCCTACCCTGGGGTAGAGAGGCTGTTTCCAAATAGACCTCCGGCATCCTTCCCTCCAAAAACTTCCCACCTTGCTCTTGGGAAGACTCGAACTCACAACCTCTCGGTTGAAAGTGGGGGTTGCTTACCATCAGAGCAACCCCTCTTGTCTGTACGTACTAATTAAAGACATAATTAATTAATTGTTACAACCTAGTTAAACTTTTAAATGAGATAATCACACATTTTAAAACTCGCTAGGCAAACTTGAAGCAACCGTTATCAGAAAAGATTTCCAAGTGCTAGGTAAAAACAAACATACATACACACAACAAAAGCATATTGACAACGTATATGTCATTGACGAAACTTGTAAACAAAAAAGAAAAAATCAATGATCAATCAATGCAGCATGTCAAGATAGTGTCAAACTGAAAAATAGGAAAGGGATTACCCTTAATATTATCTGCTTCGCATTCCAGGAGGTACAATATCCCCAAGCAATCCTTCATCAGTTGGCAGCTGGTTGGCTGGTTGACTTGTCTCTGGCAATCTACGAGCTTCTGCAGATTCACCTGGAATTTGACGCGATTCTGGGGCGCTCATATGTACTTCTTGAGGGTATTGAACACCCCCGGGAAGGTAGAATTGTGAGGCTAAGGGTGATAATTGATGAGTTGTAAATGCAGCTTCATGACTGATAAGTCCGCCTCTAGGAAATCCAGCTGTATGGTGACAATGTTGTCCTTCATATGTGGTGATTACAATTGACGGATCTTCAGAAGATCGTTCAACTCTTTTCTTCACTGTGCACTTGGTATTTGTACAACGATAATAGCTCCTGAGAAGGCATGGACATCATAATTATTTTGCAAGGGGTGAGTTCCGTATACACTCTACCCTCCCCAGATGTCACTTGTGATATTATACTGAGATTGTTATTGTTATTGGAGGGTTTAAACATATTATTTCTATCTTGATAGAAATTATCAATGCTATGCAATATGTTGATAAAAAATCATACTGTTCAGACACCATGTTTATTTGGTAAAATGACATTTGAACCCTTGTTCAGATAACACTTGAACAAAGGTTTCTTGTAGTCTATCTGCTAAGAGATACACTAGCTAGTACTAAAATCAATGATTAATCTAGAATATGCGCGTTGAATTTTGGTGCTTCTGAAGTTGTTTTCGGTTAAAGTTTACTTTATTTTACTTCACTTTCAAAATAATATATCAAAGAAAAAAAAACTCAATAATCTGGCTAGCAAAATGAAATGCTTTGTATGATATTGTGACCAGCCTTCTTTTACTCACTAGAAAATGATGGAATTCCATCAAATAATCATGACATTATTGCCGATTGAACTTTCAACTGCTACTATAGTCAAGCAACTTCTATTTTCTTAATTACAATGGCATCCGGGTTAGTTTGCACAATCTCGACTAATTTACTAGTAGCTATCTGCTATTTCTACCACTAATAAAATTATTAGGTAATTTTACATCTAAGGCTCGGGCAGATAAAAAAAATCACTTAGCAAATTTTTTCTATTAAGATTTGAACTCTGATGGGGTTGATCACCAGACCACATCCTTAAACTTTACAGTCAAGCAATTTAAACATTAACAAAAGTCGGCCTTGGCAGCATTTTGTTATATTTGCATGCTTGCAGTATTACAGCTTTGTGATCAATTGGACTTATAATTTGCAAACTAAAAGAATGACAATAATATTTCAAGTAGCCTAATACTAGTATTTGTCGAATTTAGCCTATTATACATCAGTTGGAAGCTAATTCAATCATCATCAACATTAGTGGGTAAGATCTATAACAAAAAGATATATCATGATTGGACGTAACTATAGTTAATATTGAACCATGTGCCTATCTCATCATTTAAAAACTTAAGTTGTTAATATGATTGAATTTTATTTATTTAACAACTACATTTTCAATGAACCGTTTACGTGTCATTCTATTTCTTTTTTCTTGGGCTAAACACTGTGTAAATTATTCTCTATAATATAATGTGTGAAGAACTTCTTGTATCCGAGATTTCTGTTTGATTTTAATGTGTGGCAATTTTATCTAAAATCTTAAGTTATTTAGAGATAGTGTACTTTTATTTATTTAATCATTATCTTCAACAATTAAAGGCAAGCTCAAATTTAGCGAAGAAATGGCATTTAAGGGAAAAAATTGTTCAACTTAAGCATTACGATGAAATTCGAGAACAAACCTTGGAAATGGACTATTTTTAACAGCTTTTTGACCATATTTCCTCCATCTGTAGCCATCTTCAAGATGATCAACTTCACTTTTCGTCATAAATGCAAAGCGGGGCTGCCTGATTCGTTTCTGACCTTTCTTTTTAACCTTGCTTCTGTGGAATATTCAACCTAAAGTAACATTAGGAATGTGATTCCTTTATCACACTATAAAATAGAAAAAGAGGCATTTCCAAGTACACCTGCTGAAAATAGCACTCAAATTGCTTTTCAACCGACCTAGCTAGTTAATCCGATAAACTATTGTAAACAAGATATCTTTCAATTGAAAAAGAAGAGGTCGGTCTTTATTCTTTTAATAAAGATATCACCTAAATTGGCTTTACATGTTTTTGCGTCTTATTTTATCTTATATGCCGATAAGTGAAAGAAATTCAGAATTTTGGTCCAGAAATTAATCTCTAATATATAAAAGCTAGCATTAATGCTAAGCAGTAGAATGAGAGCGAACACAAAGTAGCTTAAAGAATGAAAGCTTTCCACTGATGTCAATAGATGCAATGGATGGAACTTAAAACCAGAGACCCTTATAAAACTAGTGGACAACGTAATTAGAAATCAAATAGTAATATTAAAGCACAAATCCATTCCTCTCCCAGCCTAAACCGTAGGATAACAGGAAGCGCACCGTGTTTCAAAGAAAACCCTCACTAATACCATTATACAATCAATCTTTTCTATAATCGTATCGTTTCTCAGAATATTTTTTGATAATATTGCGAAATCATATTATAGGAAACATATAAAAATTATATTAACATATAAAGTTCGATTCCAAAGAAAACTTAAAACATTATAACAAAATGATACTATTATAGAAGATAGTAGTTATTATCGAAAAAGGGGGATACTTTATAAAAAATAAAAAAATAAAGTTGCTCTAGACATATCACGTAAACCATAGCCATAGCGTATAGAAATGCATGCAATGGGCCTTGAGAGATCACATAAAACAAAAGTTCACGCATATCATAACTAGCTTGCACTAGAGATATCACGTAGGAGACTGTTCTACATCTATAAAAGCAAGTTATTAAAAATAAATAAGAAATTTAAAATTGAATTATTTTTAGATATGGAAATTGCCAACCACATAAAATATAGTAACAGAGGGAGTAACTCATTTTCCCCATAACTGGTAGTACAAATTTCCAACTTCCACCATTCCTTAAATATACTATGTACGCACAAAGCAATGGACCACAAAATAATGAAGCAGAAGTTACTAATCAATCAGAGTATACACCAACTATTTTCAGAAAAGTGTTATGGCAAAGATACTTTACTATACACTTTGCATTACCATGTGAGCTTTTGATTGCGTTTTCTAAATCTAATAACTCGTGAAAATCAGCACAAAAAACAATCCAAAAAGAGAAAAGGGGAAAAAACAATTTCCTTAAACAATAGTAGGGGTATTATTTTAATTAATTTGGGAAAAATTCGTCCACGCCATTCCCGCCGCAATAACGGCTGTTTTGAAGCCACACAAAAAGCGCAATACCGAAAAGCCCAACTTTGATGATTAAATTACGATAATGCCTCTCTCTTTCTCTTCCCCATACTCCAACTTGCGTAAACAACTTGACATTTCTAGAACCTGTACGGACGCAGTAATGGCTTTTCCTTTTATGCTTCTACTGCAATCCCCCTAAATTCTACACTTAAATTTGAAGTCCATTTTTTTACCATTGAAACTTTAGTAAATTACGAATTTAACACACACATAGAGAGAAAGAGAGAGAGAGAGAGATGTAATATAGAGCTGTGCTACGTGAAGCGAGAGAAGGTCGATAACACATGACTCACGCAGTATCGGACGGCGGTCGGGAGGCGGAAAAGCCACCGGAAGCGGTGGATTTCTCCGGAGGATCATCCGAACAGCTGGAAGATACAGGTTCATCAGTGATTTTACCCGTCGCCGGTACTTCAGTAGCAGAAGCAGATGGTGTAGTACTACTATTTCCCGCCAAATCATCGTCTATCCGATCAAATCCACCAGCACCGCTACTACCACCGGCAACATCCTTATCTCCGGCCGCCTCCGACGGCGCAAAATTCCAACCGAATTCGTTTAATATACTGCTATCTCTATCAGTATTGCCGAAGAAGCTGTAAACATTGTCCGAATCTGCAGCGAGTGACCAGCTCGACTCAGTAGCGTCGAACTCAGCTGCACTTTTTAATGGATCATCAACTTTATCCTTATCATCCATAGATGTTAAAGAGAGAGTGAAATACGCGGAGAGAGAAAGCTAGGGTTTAAGAAGAAGAAGAAGAAATAGGAGAAAAGATAACGCGTAAAGAGATTGTATTTTAAGGGAGTGTTTGGATGGAATATTTTAATTTTTGTTAAAACCTTTTGGTATTGTTGGATTTGAAAGCTTTGTCGCGTCAATGGCAATTGGGGAGAAGACACTGAGAGAAAATATATAGAGTTAAAAAAAGATAAGTTAGAAAAATCGCCGTCAACCTCTAAATAGTGAGTATTTAACTTACTTGGGAGAGGCTGATATTAAAGTAATCAGAAATTCATATCTTCCCACGCGCTTCACCTCTGTTTGAATCTTACTTCTTAAGAAAAGAATTACTCAACATCTTTGGATAAATGATTTACAGCCAGGTCGTGCTTCTTTTTGGCTTATAATATATTCCCTCCGTTTCTATTCAAATGAATAATTTGATTCGATATGAAATTTAAGAATAAAAAAGATTTTTTTTAAAATTTGTGTTCTTAAAAATTTAAGGAGTAAAAACTTTGTGGGTTCATAATATTTGTGTGGTTATAATAATAGATAAAATGAAGAGTTTAAAATTGAATTATTTTTCAATTTAGATATGTGTCATTTATTTTGGAAGAGACTAAAAAGGAAAGTATTTCATCTAATTTGAAACGGATGGAGTAATTTTTTTATTGTCAAAAGTAATTTTTTAAAAATCAAGGTTTTTGGTTAAGTTTTTAAAAGGAAAAATATATTTTTGAATAGAAGCAGAAAAAAATTTTGAATAGAAGGAAAAATGCATTTAGAATCACCTTTTAAACGCTTGACCAATTATTAATTACTGTTCAAAAATATTTTTCAATTTAGTCAAACACAAATTATTTCTCATCATAAGTAAATTTTTAAAAAACTGTTTTAAAAAAAATATTTTTCAAAATAAGCTAATAGAAGCACGGCCAAACATGCTAGTAGATTCTTTTATCCTTAAATGAAAAGTTTTAGATTCGAATTTTGTAAACGAAGAACTTTTTATAGGAGTGCAGTGGTTCATCTGACTTGAATTTGAATTAATTGAATTACTAAGTTTCAGATACTAGATTAATCAGATAAAAAGTGCTGCCATTTTTACAAAATATTGAGTCCATGAAACTTTATAAGGAGATTTAAATTTCTTTCAAGATATAGAAGAGGTATGCTATTTGCCCTGCTTCACGTTCTATAAGTATATTTTCATAAAAAAGGGCAGCACGTGTCAAAACAGATGAATATAATTCAGTTTTCATCTTTCATTTGCAGAAAGAAAGAATAAAAATGGAAAAGCCGAAATGTGTATAGTTATTTTATTGGCTAAAGAATATCTCGTATTTGTATTACTCTCTACGTTTTCATTTATGCGGATCTAGTACTAATTGTGGAGTCAGATAAGATTTACTTTGACAATGTCTTAAAAATTAATTATTGTGATTTGGTATATTACTTTTTTATATGTATGAATTTTGTTTCAAACAATATAAATTATACAGCAAATTTACTCCTCTTACTTCGAAAAAGTTCACATAAATTCAAACACATAGCAAACTTTGTAACTATTGAAAAACGTCAATCCCCTAACATACACCACGGCACTTCTCCTTGAACATGGTATGTCAGTGCGTCCATCACCAAAGCAAACAAGAAAGGGCTGAGCGCATATCTTTGGTGTAACCCCATAACAACTGAAAAATGCTCAAAGTCGCCTCCCACTGTCCTAGCCCAAGTCTTAGCATATCATACATGTCCTTAATCGCCATAATATAAGCAACCGCCACACCTTTAGCCTATAGGCATATCTAAAGAACCTCTCTAGGAACCTTGTCATATGTTTTCTCCAGTTTCACCTCCTTCCTATCTACCTGATACCTCTCTAGATCTGTTCGCACTACTCTCTACCTCGCATGTGCTCCCAACTAACTTCAGGTACGCGGCCTTCTTCGCTTTCACTTTACCTTGGACCACTTCATTCCACCACCAGTCACCGTTGTGCCCGCCAGCGTAACCCTTCGAGACTCCCAACACCTATCTCGCTGCCTTCCGTATATAATCGGCCGTCGCCGACCACATAACGCCCGCGTCCCCGCTACTCCTCCAGGCCCCCACAGCCGATAACCTCATTTCTAACTCCTAAGCTTTATCCTTAGTCAAGGCTCCCCACCTGATCCTCGGTCGACCTCATGTAGTCCTCTTCTTCCTTTTCATCATAATACCGACGTCCACCGCCAATAGCTTATGCTGCATCGCGAGGGTCTCGCCCGGAATAACCTTGCAATTCTTACACAGCCCTCTATCGCACCTCTTATGGAGAAGATAGTCAATCTGAGTCTTCGCCACCGTACTCTGAGAAGCACCAAATGCTCCTCTCTCTTTTCTTTTCATGATGTAGAAAAAATATTTTCTTTTATTTCAACAAAATAAGTATTTTATTTTCATATTGTAGAAAGAATACTTTCTTTTTGAACCAAAAATAGAGTTTTTTTTTTTTTAGTTATGGAGCCTAAATTTCAACGTTATTTTTGCGTAATGCAGCACATTAGTTCCTTTGAAGTTGTGAGAATTTTTAGAAAAATAATTAAATTCTTGAAGACAAATAGAGTTCTGAAAACGTTGGGTATTTGGAGGAAGGAGGGAGGAAGGGGAGAAGAGCACGTGAAACACGGGGACTTGGGGAAAAGGGGTGAGCGAGGAGAGTAACATAAAAAGATATTTTCTACTCTCTAACCAAACATTAAAAAATATTTTCTAGAAAAAATTTTCCACTCACCAACCAAACAACAGAAAATAAGTCATAAAACCACTCATTTTCCATCGTACCAAACTCCCTTTGCGGAGAATACTTTTCTTTGCATTATTTCACAAGTTTAGGATTTTTATGGTAAGCAATTAATAGCCAAACCACAACTTTGAGCAGGGTCTTTTTAGCCTTCTTAAACAACATATTTGCTGAAGCATAATTAAATAATTGAAAATTTATGCTTCATCTAATAGCCAGATTAATCTTTTAAATTATTTGATCACACGATTTAGCATGACATCGAGCTAGAAGACCGAGGTACTAGATTTAATCTCACCACCATCCATTATAAGAAATATAATCCTACGTAATTGGCCTAAGAAAAAGAATCAAGTCTGCATATAAAAATTGTATTAAAAACATATTATGTAACTAATAGTTTTATCATTATTTTTTGGTTATTATTTCCTCTTCTTAATTGGTCATATATTCTTCGTGAAACACTTTCTGATTTTATCTTTTTGTCGCTTATATTTAAAAATTTAGGGGTTGGCCCATATCTACGTTGTGCATGAGTAAGCCTAGTATGATATAGGTAGCTTAATTGGACACATCTCCTAGGAGTCTACTGATTCTTCACTCTGTCCTTTTTGATGCATTAATTATAAATTCAATTATTTGATAAATCACACTGCATATGTTCAGAAATCAGAATTGCGGAAAAATATAAAATTAATTGTTCAACCGAAACTAATTACATC
>MU782542.1:4284-18326 GCA_026770625.1 Nicotiana glauca | reverse complement strand
TATATATATATATATATATATATATATATATATATATATATATATATATATATAATTTTTTTTATTGAGTGTTATTTTTTAAAGAGTGGGTAAAAGCATACATTTCTCAAATATTTTGCTACTTGAGCAACCCTCTAATCTTATTGTATTGCAATAATGAATGATTTTTCTTTGAGACAGTATAATTTTTTTTAGGAAAAGATAATGTATAGTATAATATTCTTTTGAAGAAAAGATAATGTATTGTATGATATTCTTCAATTTTTTATGATGTCATAATGTTACACTATTAAGTACTATTTCAGTTTATATGTAATTTCCAGGAAATTTATTTTTGACTAGCTCGCTAACTCATATCTTAGACAAATTTTGTAACGATACAAGTGCATTAATAGCAATACTTTGTGGGTAAAAAAATAATAATTAGAAATAAATAGATTTAATCTGTTATTAAAGAAATTTCGTACGTCAACGGATATTATGACTTTAGGTTATTTCAGTGGAAGTTTTGTACCGAACTCTATACTTCTAGTCTGGTTAAACACTTGACTTCTCGCCATGTCATTTTCATTTCAATCTTTTCTTAAACTTTTCTACCTAACTCTTAATCAATTGAGAATTCACTGAATACACCAATTTAATTAATTAATTTGAAACAGATTTTGCAATTTATCCGTAAATTCCACCAGTAAAAATATAAGATGAAATTCTTTTCGGAAATTTGGGGGAAAAAGGCTCGGATGAAAAGTATATATATTTTCAAAAAATATTTGTAAAATACATATGGTTAGGGGCCACCCTCATCTCAAATTGAGAATCGCCATATATTATATACTCAAAACCTCTTGTGATATCGATCTATAACCAAATTGATAGTCATCTTTGAAAACACCATAATTGTTATTTTATATTAAACACCATAATTGTATTAGACTTAACTTATTAATATTCCCAAACTAAAAAGAAATTTTGAGACTAGATATTCTATATAGTCTTTGTTTTTTTTTAAGAACAAGTAACCTTCATCGTATTTTACCAAATTTGAGGGACACTTATGTTGATAAAGACGGTGTGGTCCTTCATTTTGATGTAACTAGAAAGTTAGGCCCCCTCGGTATCAAGCTGTATATTTTACAAATAAAGCCAATCAGTCATATCAAAAGACTAAAGTGAAAATGGTCGATGTAATTGGGATGGACAGAATCCCTCCACCCTTAACTTTAAGTAGAATATAAACTTGGTTGGATGGGTCGGCTCAATCTAACCCGTGATTTAATAAGACTGGGCTAAGATTTTTGTAGCCTTTTAAAAGCGAGACTTTTAAGCCTTACCTAAGTAAGCTAATAACATATATTTTATTAAAAATATAGGGAACTAAAAATAATAAGAAGTAGTCTAAACTCAAACTGGGTATTATTTTTTATGCGAATATAAATATTTTTTGTTCTTAAAATTTTAGTCATTTCCTAATGTTTAACTAATTAACATTGCATAAAATTATATATTTAAACGAAAATAATTGTTTACAAAAAGGATTCAAATGTGTTTGATGAAGATGATCTATTGGTGTTAGATATGCCATGAGCATCTTGAAAATATTTTTGAGTAGTTCATTTTGAGTATTTATTTTTAATAAATGAAATATTATCCTCTTTTTTTTTGTATTTTATTGTAATCTATTGGAACAATGTCAAAATTATTAAATTTTGCAAAAGCGTTATAACCAACAAGGAAATGTCACTTATAACCCAATTTCACAAGCTTTATATCCTCCCTTTTTTGGGTTAAAACTTAACTTTTAAAAAATATAAAAATAATTTCTAAAAATGGTGGGCTGGTCAGTGGGGCCAGTGACCCACGTAGGGCTAGGTTGCTGACCATTTTAAGGTTAGTCGAAATAGTGGGCCGGCCCAGTCAACACGTCAAATGCCCTAGGCCGGGCTGGATCAGCCCGTATTGACAACTCTAACTATAGGTCTCGTGTTCGAGCCCTGGTTATAAAAAAAATCTTGTCAGGTAGCGCTTCCTTTAAATGGGTCTAACGCGGTATAAATTCAAATATAATCACAGTCCAATATGAGTGTTAGATATCGAGTAAGAAACCAAAAAAAAAATAATAGGGGATAAATAATACCCTTTTTAAGATCTTTTTTTCCTCCTCATTTCCCCAAATTTATTGGCAGCGAATAACCATAGAGAGAATCACAAAGAGAAGCTTTTACCAATAAAATTTCACATAATGAGGCTAATATTAGTAGTTAGTAGTGATGAATTAGCTATGAGATATAGTGTTATAATTTCTATTTTTAGAATTTGAGTAACTTGATCATCAGTCTTGTCATCCTAAAAGTGAATGGAGTTTCACCAATGACTTGTTCGTAATGCCTTCTCATCGCACGAAAGGCTATGAGTCAAGCTACACATTAATTCTTATCAGTGCTCTCCAGCTATTTTTAGTAGCGTGCAACTAATGGCTTCACCTTATACAACGTTCCCTTCCTTTCATTTTATATAAATTTATCTTATAGTTACCGGACAAAAAATTTAAGAAAGAAAATTAAAATAAGGAAAAGGCTAAAGTATGTCATCGAACTTAGGATAAAATAGGAATCTTGTTAAGTTCGAAACATGAGCATTTTTACATTCAAATATATAGTCTAAAATACATAGAACAATATTTATGTGGGTGTAAAATCAAGTCATTAAAGATAAAATAGAAATTCTGTTACGAAACAATAAAAGTAGAATAACAATATTGCAGATAAAGAGAGAGAATTCTTATTGAATTTTGGGATGAATTACAATTAAATAGAACCTTCTATTTACAGGGAGAGGGTGACTTAGTCATCAAGTAATAAACTCTAGAATCTCTCTAAATATAGACATTCACCATAAAAAAAATTCTATTGATAACACTCCCCCTAAATGTCTATTCAACAGATAATGTGCATCGTTAAAACTTTAACTAAAATAAAACCCATTGGAAAAAAAATTCTAGTAAAGGAAAAAGAGTACACATCTAACAATACGTCTTTTGGTTTCCTCATTGAAAACCTTGCAAGGAAAACCCCGTGGGACAAAACCTTATAAGGAAAAAATAGTACAACGCATATTAACTCCCCCTAATAAGAGCATTAATTCACATCCTTGAGCCTTTACATTCCAATCATGTGCATCATCTTCAAAAGATCATAGGTAGAGATTTGATGAGCAAATCAACCATATTAACTTGAATGAATATATTGCACCTTGAAATCATCATTCTTTATAGACATGTAATGTCTTCATATAATGTCGTGGAATGGCTCTTCAATATCTCCATAGAGATTCTCGCTATCATATTATCATGCTTATAATTATAGCAAGATACAAATATGCACAAATTGCACTTAGAATGTAGTATTTCATGACCAAGAATTCTATATGCTTTAAGCAATTTAAATCCTTCAAGGATTGTTATATAAGTTAAGTCATATGATAGACTTTTAGATGCGTATCAAGTTTTTATGTCATGCTAGACAAATAAGATATTGAAAACTGATTGCACATATCATTGGATTCATACTTTCAAGTGTTTGAACTGAAGGTCCAAAACTATATGTCTTTCGTATGAAACAAATTCTATTCGAATTATGTCTCTTTCATTTGGCCAATATTTTTGTGTCCATATTCGACAGACTTAAGATCATCATCTATACTTAGCGCTTACATAGATGTCGTCGACGAACATTTTATATCGGTTCCAACTTTATTTTCATAAAGACATGACATAGAGATCTCTTCATTCATATTGCAGGTACTTGAATCTCTCATGAGATTTTATGAAGTGTTATGTCATGTGATCTTCTAGATCATTTTCCTCCTTTATTATGATCATTGTGATCATTTGCTCATCTTCTTTATCATGAAGTTTATTTGAAACTGATTTGTCTATACGCTTTAAGCGTACCATAGACTTTGTCCTTCTAGGACTTAATAGGAGCATTTGCAATGAGAATATAGTTACTTTCTTTGGGTCAATAAATGCGTCTGGCATGCTTATTGCAAATGAATTATCCTTTTATGAACTTCAAATTCATATTATTTTATTCGAGGATCTAGATGATAATTCATTCCACATAACTTTTTCTCAACTGTTTATCATGTCTCCCCCTCATGCTAGAAAAACTAACTTGTTTCCTCAACTTTAAGAACTCATCTTTGTGCGTTTGATGTTAATCAAAATATACACCGTACATCAATAACAATAAGATAAAATTATTTGGTTCCTGACCCTGAACCACTTGTGAGGGGAGAATGTAATTTACTTTCGTATATAATATATATATATATATATATATATATATATATATATATATATATATATATATATATATATATATATATATATATATATATATATATATATAACTTTGTTCTCATAAGAAATAGTATAACTATTAAGTGGAGGCACTCAATAAATTATTTTTTTAAATAAACTGTGATGTAAACCAACTTATCAATGACCTATCTTGAATAAAAAAATCTAGAAATTATGCTCTAAACCAAATTATTGAGCAAGTTACCTCGCAAACACCATGTTGCGGGTTAATAATAATCGCACATGTAACCATCTCATAGATGTATCTTATGTGGTATACATGGCATGTGAATGAGCTCATATTCACCTTTGATATTTTCAGAATTCATGAGATTCAATCCCAATTTTAGTTGGTATATTAATTAATGAGAACAGGTAACATAAGAGAATTCATAAAGAACTTTCTAGTTCTTTAATATTTACCTATGTGAATTCTCTTTTATTTTTGCACATCATGCTTAAATTGATATGGCCAAACTGATTATGTCAACTGGATAAATTATCAATATTGACAAAGTTCAGGTTTATACCATGACGTGTGCAATTATTAATCAACTCCAAGTTTATATCAATAAACATCCACTTTATTGTGGTATTCTTTTATTTTTGTAGTACAAGCTGGAGAATAAGGCGGGTAATTTTTTACATACATATTATCCCGCTACAAATCATAGTAATAGAAGATATTAAATCTTTCCTTTGTTTATAGTCTCAATATAATCAATTGCTTTCGCGAATACTTTAGAAACTCAATAAGTTTCTTTGAGACTTGCTACAACACAACGTCTTATTGACAATCAATTTTCTCCAAAATAGTATAATTAGTTCTTCTAGAGCTCTAAATTAATTATGTACTACCACATATTCATCAACATCCATATGGTGAATATATCTTTTAAAGAGAAAGTTATACCTTTATGGTTATGATCAAAATTATATGGAAGATATGTTTCTTGCATTAATGTTATTCTTTAATAATCATATTACCAAAATATTTTGGTGCACAATAGCTTACGTGACCAATGACCATTCATGCCATAATAATGACATTATTTTCTTATATCATCTCAAACCTCCTTCTAGAGGTGAGTGTGGTATATTCACTACCACTAGCACGTTCATATGTATTCATAAATCAGATGTTGTCACATTCACATCATGAATGAACCATAATCATCTATATGTGTTTTATAAAATCTCATGTCAAATCGATGACAAATATTTCTTTCATAGAGTAAAGGATTATTTTGAGAATCCTTATTATTCTCATTATCACAATGATGACGATTATAATTTAATTTTATCTATTGTCACGTCCACATCCATTGATACCTTCACAGTAATAATTTTATCTTCTTTCAGACTTATCACATATTGCTATCACATTCTCTTAAGGTAATAATACTGGAGCAAATTCAATGGGACGGATTTTCAATTCTTTGCCCACAATCATACATGAATTTGATCATGGCAAGATAGAGAAATTTTACCCTTCAAGATAATTACGTATTTACAAAATACCATCTCAATTCATCCTATTTCATCAGATCCGGGATGTGATATGGTTTCGAAGGATGAACCGGATATGGACAGTTCCAATAAGATTTCATTCTTGAACAAAAATCTATTTTTTGATTTATTTCATCTATTCCATGACCGGAACAGGGGAGGATACACGTTACACTACGATTGCTTGTTATAATTTCTTACAAACTCCACTAGAGTTATAATCAAACCTTGTTGTCTTTGCTAGTATATAAAATTAAATTATAAAATTTTAAGAATTTAAAATAGAAAAATAAAGTAAAATACTTATCTTAAATCCAAAATTTGATCATGAAGGAAGTTTATGGAATAATTGATAATTATTATGCTCAATCCCAAAGCTTTTACTTAATTGGTTAGAGTTTCTTGCTGATAACGTTTTATGAAACAATAAAAGTAGAAGAACAATATTGCAGAGAAAGAGAGATGGGGAATTCTTATTGAATTTTGGGATGAATTACAATAGAATAAAACCTTCTATTTATAGGGGAGAGTAACTTAACCACCAAGTAATAAACTCTATAGCCTCTTTAAATATTGATGTTCATCATAAATAAAATTCTATTTATAACTAACTCAAAGATTGTATTATATCCATAAAACTTTCTTCAAAATCTGTGATATATTCATTGGAATCTTCATATTTGTTTTCCATTCCACATTGTGGCGAGATATGAAGTGCAGGTAGTAATGACAAAGAGAGTCCATAGAATAAAAAATTTATTTTATTTATTTTTCCTACTTTTTGTTTTAGAATAGAGAAAGAGTAGAAACTAGAAACAATGAATACGCTCTCTCAAAGATATGTTCAATTAATCTTACTATCTAAACTACTCATTTTCAAATAAAATAATAATAATATAAAAAAGAATAAAGTGAGGTTCAGTGCTTGGGGAGTGGGGGTCCTTCCATTGAATCCTATAAAAAAAAAACATACACAACAAAGAACTGGAACAATACCGAAACCAATTTAGATTTTTCTTTTTGGAAAGGTGTTTTTTTTTTTTTTTTTTGTATAGACGAATAAAAAGGTATCACATGGATTGTGATGTGACGACCCAAAGGGTCATTACCTGTTTCCTCATTCGTCCCGTGTTTCTGAGGCCTTGAAAACCTTACTTTTATTTGCCTCGATTTGTGTGCGCAGTCCGGGCGCGTAGCCGAAAAGCTTTTATGTTAAACATGTGGATTCTGTGAAAAATTTGAAAAATTTTGATATTAATATGATTAAAGTTGACTTTGGTCAACATTTTGGGTAACGGACCCGGACCCGTGATGTGGCGGTCCCGGAGGGTCCGTAAAAAAATATGGGACTCGGGCATGTGCCGGAAGTCGAAATCCGAGGTCTAGAACCCGAGTAAAAGAATTTTTCTGTTAAATTGTTTTTCTGAAATTATTAAGGAAAATAGAAATGAAAATTTATTAAAAGACTATGGTATCGAGCTCGTATTTTGGTTCCGACGCCCGGTACAAGTCTTAAATATGTGTTAAGCGCTTTCTGTAAAGTTTGGTCGAAATCGGACGTCATTTGACGTGTTTCGGACCTAAATAACTAAAGTTTGAAGTTCATGAAGTTATAATAAAAAATGAGGATTTTGAGGTTTGATTCCTCGTTTATGATTTTATTTTGGTGATTTGATCTCATGGTTAAGTTCGTAGGATGTTGTTGAGTTAGTGTGTGTGTTTGGTTAGGAGCCCCGAGGGCTCGGGAGTGATTCGGAGGTGGTTCGGGGTGTTTTTGGCCTTAGAGAAATTGCAGAAAATGCACAGTTCTGATATCTGGTACGTTGTTCTATGCGATCGCATAGCTTCTCCCGCGATCACATAGTGTAAATTTCTAGAGCCTAAAATTTGTTCTATGCGATCGCAACATCCTTTGTGCGATCGCATTGCCCAGCCTCCTATACCTATGCGATCGCATTGTCCCCCCTCGCGATCGCGTAGGGCATTTCCCTTGCCCAGTCACAATTGCTCTATGCGTTCGCAACTTGTCCCTCGCGATCGCATCGCTTTACTCCCTTTACCCTATGCGATCGCATTGCCTTCTCCGCGATCGCATAGGGCATTTTTTTGCTCAGTGAATTTTTCTTAAAAACAGAACACTTAACACGGGATTCCTTCATTATATTCATACGAGCTCTTCTCCTTCACCCTCCATAGACAAGTTTGAAGAACCTCTTCCTCCATAACTTCATAGGTAAGTGTTCCTAACTTCATTCCCTCTTAATTTCTTCAACTAATCACTAATTTCCTAGCCCTAAATCATGAAATCAAAGTAGAAATTAGGGGTTTTGGGTAGAGTTAGGGTTTTGAGAATTTTGGGTGATTCAACTTCAATTTGGGGTCGAATCTTAAAACAAATTTGCATATTTGAACTCGTGGGGTCATGGGTGATTGGGTTTTGGTCCGAGCCTCGTGTTTGGACCATGTGGGCCCGGTGTCGAATTTTGGTATTTTTGGAAGAATGCTAAAAAATTCATTTCTAGGTTATGAGATTATGTTTTTGAGCCTTTATTGATATTATTGAATTAATTATGCCTATATACCATTGTTTCAGAATTTGATTGTAGAGGAAATGCGGTATTAGAGAGTTGATTGCTATTCTCGGACCAAGGTAAGTGTTGTTCTAACTTTGGCTTGAGGGAATAGGACTAGGATATTATTTGCTAATTGCTAAATGTGGAGTACGGTGTATAGGCATGGTGACGGTTATCTATGCACCGAAGTCTAGCATGACTGTGAGTCTTAATCGTGTTTGACTCGGATTTTGTGATACATCTTCCTTGTTTAATTGATAAGTTTCATATAATGTGAATGGTTGAGGAAGAATTGTGATTGGTATATTATTAGAGCGTTGGCTCGAACTGGAAATTGAAAATTGAGAAAGAAGTGATTATTCCCTTGCCGGGACGCGTAGTCTATTATTGTTGTTGCTCCCTCGCCGGAATTTAAGCGTTATATATATTCTCCCTCGCCGGGATATTTGGACTGTTAGTTGTACCCTTGCCGGGTTAAATCGATATGTTGTTGAATTCCCCTAACTGGGCCTCCTCTAGAAAGATTATATGTATTATTCATTGTGATATGGGATCGTGTGGCACACCATCCACTTATGAATTATGAAATGGGATCGTGTGGCACGCCGTCCACTTATGAATTATGAAATGGGACCGTGTGGCACGCCGTCCACTTATGAATTATGAAATGGGATCGTGTGGCACGCCGTCCACTTATGAATTATGAAATGGGATTGTGTGGCACGCCGTCCACTTATGAATTATGAAATGGGATCGTGTGGCATGCCGTCCACTTATGAATTATGAAATGGGATCGTGTGGCACGATGTCCACTTATGAATTATGAAATGGGATCGTGTGGCACGCCGTCCACTTATGAATTATAGAATGGGATCGTGTGGCGTGCCGACCACTTATAAATATATATTATGAGATCGTGTGGCATGCCGACCACTTATATGAGTCATAGTATTGATGTAGTTTCGTTGTTATATCCGTTGATCTGTTTTTACTGTATCCCCTCCGAGCATGCCCCTTCCCAGTTTTATTTGATGTTTTTTGTTGTTATTTTCGTTGCCTTTGTATAAATATATCTTCACAGGTTGTTTTTGGTAGGTCCTGTCTAGCCTCGTCACCAATTCGCCGGGGTTAGGCCAGGCACTTACCAGCACATGGGGTCGGTTGTGCTGATGCTACACTCTGTGAATCTTTTTGCACAGATCCAGGAGCAGCTTTTGGACAGCAACAATAGGATTGCCCGGGAGCTGTCTTCAGTCCAGGGACTCACGAGGTAGCCTAGCTGGCGTTCGCAGGCTGAAGTCCCTTCTATGTTTTAGTTTATTTTCTTTGTTTCGAGACAAACAATATGTAATATCATTTCAGACTTGTTTTTAGTACTCTATAGCAGTCCGTGGGCTAGTGACACCAGACTCTGGGTAGAAATGTGTTTCAACTTTCGTAAATTTTATTTCAGTTATATAAGCTTAAAGTCTTCCTCTTTATTTAAAATGCTTCCGTTTATTTATATTGTTAAAAATGTCATCAGTGAAAGGCTTTGGATATTTGGCTTGCCTAGCTCCGACAGTAGGCTCCATCACGACTTCAGATGCTGGGAAATTCGGATGTGACAAGTTGGTATCAGAGCTCTAGGTTACATAAGTCTCGCTACTCACGGGCAAACTCGATAGAGTCTGAGGAATCGGTACAGTGACGTCTGTATTTATCCCCTAGAGGCTAAAGAGTTAGGAAAGTTTCACATTTGTTCTTTCTTATCATGCGGTTCTATTTTTCAAGTACCAATTGAATTTCTATTTTGTTCCTCCGCAGATGGAGAGAACACATGCTTCCTCTTCTACCGCGCAGCAGTCCGAGCCCCCAGCAACAGCTCTAGTGACGGAGCCTCAGGTTGATTTGGAGGAGGAGGTGCTAGCCCCAGCAGTCCCGGTGGGCCCAGCTCAAGTCCCAGAGGGGTTCATTGTCACCCCAGTTCTTCAGGACGCTCTAGTCCGATTGGTAGGCTTCGTGGAGAGTGTCATTCGAGTGGGTTTGCTTCCAGGTATTCAGCCAGTGGTGGCAGGTCGGCCGAGTATAGTGACTCAGGCCGGGAGTGAGATCACTTTTCAGGAGGCGGCCAATGTGGGTCGTAGAGATGAGATAGCTCTGCCACAGGGAGGTGGTCATGGGTCGGACAAGAGGCCCCGTCGCGCAGGCAGGTTCAGTGGTGCCTCGACTTGGGGTAGAGGTACTTATGGTAGAGGCCATCCTCCCAAGCCCTTTCAGTCAGCTTCCCGTGTCACTCATGGTCCTTCAGGTGATCATTCAGGTCGACAGGGTCAGCTTCAGTTCCCTCAATAGTCACGTGGATGTTATGTGTGTGGAGAATATGGTCATCTCAGGAGGGTTTGCCCGAGGTTGAGGGGTGCTCAGCCGCAACAGACGAGGTCTTGCCATGCTTGTGGTAATCCGAGGCACATTGTCAGATATTGCCCTCGAGTTTATGGCAGCTTCCAGCTTCAGAGTTCTCGTGTTATGATTCAGGCACCGGAGGTTCCACAACCTACCCAGTAAGCTAGAGGCAGGGGCAGAGGTGTTAGAGGTGGAGGTAGAGGTCTTAGAGGTGGAGTTCAGGTTGCCAGAAGTAGAGGCCAGCCATCAGCTAGGCCAGGGGTTGAGTCTTCAGGTGCAGGCATTACAGGTACAATTCTAATTTGTATTAGAGATACTTCAGTGCTATTTTACCCTTGGTCTACGTGTTCGTATGTGTCGTCCTATTTTGCACCCTACCTGGTTATTCCTAGTGATGCCTTGGGTATTCATGTTTATGTATCTATACCGGTCGGTGATTCTATAGTGGTCGACCGAGTTCATCGTTCCTGTGTGGTAGTGTTTGAGGGTCTTGAGACCTGTGTTGATTTATTGCTCTTAGACATGGTGGATTTCGACGTCATATTAGGGACGAATTGTTTGTCCCCTTATCATGCTATCTTGGATCGTCACTTCAAGACCGTGGCCTTAGCTTTGCCAGATTTGCCCCGATTGGAGTGGAGAGGGACCTCAGGTCATGCCACCCGCAGTGTTATTTCATATTTGAAGGCTCGACGCATGGTCGAGGACGGGTGTTTAGCTTATCTGGCGTATGTTCGCGATTCCAGCACAGAGGTTCCTTCTATTGATTCTATTCCTATTGTTCGGGAGTTCCCCGAGGTTTTCCCTTCTGACCTGCCGGGTATGCCGCCCGACAGGGATATTGATTTCTGTATCGATCTAGCCCCAGGCACGATGCCTATTTCTATCCCGCCGTATGGCATGGCCCCGCCAGAGTTGAAGGAGTTAAAGGACCAGTTGCAAGATTTGCTAGATAAGGGTTTTATCAGGCCTAGTATTTCTCCTTGGGGTGCGCCGGTGTTAGTTATGAAGAAAAAATATGGATCGATGAGGATGTGCATTGATTACCGGCGATTGAACAAAGTGACGGTTAAGAACAAGTATCCATTACCGAGAATTGATGATTTGTTTGACCAGCTTCAGGGTCCGAAGGCGTTTTCAAAGATAGACTTGATATCTGGCTACCATCAGTTGAGCATTAGGGCATCCGATGTCCCTAGGTCAGCATTCCGCACTCAGCATGAGCATTATGAGTTTTTGGTCATGTCATTTGGGTTGACCAATGCCCCAACAACATTTACGGAGTTGATGAACCGAGTGTTCATGCCTTATTTGGATTTGTTCGTGGTAGTTCTTATTGATGATATTCTGGTGTACTCTCGCAGCCAGGAGGAACACGAGCAGCACCTCAGAGTGGTTCTTCAGACTCTGAAGGATAGTCAGTTGTATGCTAAGTTCTCGAAGTGCGAGTTCTGGTTGAGTTCAGTTGTATTTTTGGGTCATGTTGTATCAGCAGAGGGTATTCAGGTGGACCCGAAGAAGATTGAGGCAGTCAAGAACTGGCCTCGACCAGCATCAGCTACTGAGACTTGGAGTTTCTTGGGGTTAGCAGGTTATTATCGTCGGTTCGTGGAGGGGTTTTCATCTATAGCAGCCTCGATGACCAGGTTGAACCAGAAGGGTGCCCAGTCCAGGTGGTCAGACGGGTGTGAGGAGAGCTTTTAGCAGCTCAAGATAGCTCTGACTACGGCACCGATATTGGCTTTGCCCGCAGGCTCAGGGCCTTATACCGTTTATTGTGATGCTTCCAATATTGGGCTTGGTGCAGTATTGATGCAGGATGGCAGAGTCATAGCCTATGCTTCGAGGCAACTGAAGATCCACGAGAAGAATTATCCAGTCCATGATCTAGAGTTGGCAGCCATTGTTCATGCTTTGAAGATTTTGAGGCATTATCTATACAGTGTGACATGTGAGGTGTACACGGATCACAAGAGCCTTCAGTACTTGTTCAAGCAAAAGGAGTTGAATTTGAGGTAGAGGAGGTGGTTGGAGTTGTTGAAAGACTATGTTGTTACTATCTTATACCACCCGGTTAAGGCCAATGTGGTGGCCGATGCATTGAGTAAGAAGTCCGCCAGCATGGGTAGTCTTGCCTATGTTCCGGTCAGCCAGAGACCACTTGCTTTGGATATTTAGGCCTTGGACAATCGGTTTGTGAGGTTGGACATTTCTGAGCCTAGCAGAGTGTTAGCTTGCACGGTCGCTCATTCTTCTTTATTGGAGCGTATCCGTGATCGGCAGTTTGATGATCCCCATTTGTGTGTCCTGAGAGACACGATGCAGCGTGGAGGTGACACGAAGGTGACTGTAGATGATGATGGTGTTTTGAGGTTGCAGAGGCGAGTTTGTGTGACCAATGTCGATGGGATTCGAGAGTTGATCTTAGCAGAGGCCCATAGTTCTCGGTATTCTATTCACCCGGGCGCCGCGAAGATGTATTAGGACTTGCGGCAGCATTATTGGTTGCGTAGGATGAAGAAAGATATTGTTGCATATGTGGCTCGGTGTTTGAACTGTCAGCAGGTCAAGTATGAGCATCATAGGCCCGGCGGTTTGTTCCAGAGGATTGAGCTTCCCGAGTGGAAGTGGGAGAGGACTACCATGGATTTCGTTACCGGACTTCTGATGACACGGAAGAAGTTTGATGCTATTTGGGTCATTGTTGATAGACTGATCCAGTCAGTGCATTTCATTCCTGTTGCAGCCACTTATTCATCTGAGAGGTTAGCCGAGATCTACATCCAAGAGATTGTTCGCCTTCATTGGGCGCCGGCATCTATCATTTCGGATCGAGGTACGTAGTTCACCTCGCGCTTCTGGAGAGCAGTTCAGCAGGAATTAGGCACCCAGGTTCAGTTGAGCACATCGTTCCATCCTCAAATGGACGGCCAGTCCGAGAGGACTATTCAGATATTAGAGGATATGCTCCGAGCCTATGTCATTGATTTTTGAGGCTCGTGGGATCAGTTTTTGCCTTTAGCAGAGTTCGTCTACAACAACAGCTACCAGTCCAGCATTCAGATGGCTCCATATGAGGCGTTGTATGGTAGGCGATGTCGGTCTCCAGTGGGATGGTTTGAGCCTGGAGAGGCTCGGTTATTGGGTATAGATTTAGTCCAGGAGGCCTTGGATAAGGTCAAGATCATTCAGGACAGGCTTCGTTCGGCTCAATC
>MU782539.1:0-34282 GCA_026770625.1 Nicotiana glauca | reverse complement strand
TATATATATATATATATATATATATATATATATATATATATATATCCCAAATAGTCAGCCTATAAGAGAAAGATTTCCCAATTTAACAAGGACAATAGGTTTTCGTTTCCCAAATCTATTAGGACAATGAGTTTTTTCCAAACCTATAGTTTTATGGGTTTCCTAAAAATATAAGGAAATAATTCAAGCCACAAATAATATATCTTCCCCCTGCCTTGAATTCTCTTCATCAACATGAACAATGTCTGTCTACCTTACCCTCAGCCCACACATATTAACCAATTCTAGGCAATGCTAAAACTTGTTAAGAGATTCAATCTCTTCACCTATAGCACCGACCCACTGATCCGCTTCTGAACTAGAAATAGCCTATTTATAGCTATTAGGCTCAAGCATGCCAATGGTCTCTGCAACTGACAAAGCAAATTCCACAAAATTCATATCCAAGAAGATTCCCACCAATTACGTTTGCAAACCATTGCGGTTGGTTGATCACTCTGTTCTCTATACCTGTTGCAATGCTATATGGCTATTGTTGCGCAGGTGCATCAACATTATCATCTTGATCAATATTTTGTGTCTCCTTAATTTCCTCTACTTTAGAACTACTGGGTTGAGCTAGTGGAGATTGAATTTCTAGCTCTATAGTCACTGTGTAATGACCCGGCCGGTTGTTTTGAGAGTTACAGCCCAAATTCCCTATTAACTGTTTCCCCCATATCTATTTCTGCTATTGTGACTTGCCGGGGGGAGGGGGGCTTCATTTTGGTTTTTGAAGTATTTTAGGACACTTAGTCCCTAAATGGAGGCTTAAGTCTTAAAATTTGGACCGTAGTCGAAATTGTGTGAAGACGACTCTGTAATGCAATCCCGTCAATTATGTTAGCTCCGTTGGGTGATTTTAGGCATAGTGGCATATCCGGATCGTGTTTTGGAGGTCCATAGCTTATTTAGGCTTGAAATGGCAAAAGTGGAATTTTTAGAGTTTTGGACCGGTAGTGGAATTTCTGATATCGGGTTGGAATCCTATTTCGAAAGTTGGAGTAGGTCCGTAATATTGAATATGAATTTTGTGAAAATTTTGGGGTCAATCAAACATGGTTTTGTAGGTTTCGGCATCAGTTATAGAAATTTGATGTTTCAAGTTCTTTAGGTTTGAATTGGAGGGTGATTCGTGATTTTAATATTGTTTGATGCAATTTGAGGGATCGACTAAGTTCATATGGTATTTTAGGACTTGTTGATATGTTTGGTTGAGGTCCCGGGTGCCTCGTGTTGATTTTGGGTGGTTAACGGACCTTTTGGACTTAAGAAAAGATAACAGATTTCTGGTGTTTTTGTTGCAGTTATTCCTTCATTGCGTTGGCGAGAGAGGTCTCACGACCGCATAGAGCATTTGAGAGACCAGCTAAAAGTTGTTCTTTGCGTTTCGAAGATAGGGACACGATCGCGTAAGGTTATAAGGCTATGCATTGCGAGTGTGTGGACTAGGCCGCTTTTGCGAAGAGGAAGTAAGGCACCAGTGAAGTCCAAGTTTTACTCTTCGCCGTCGCATGAGGACAGACACGATCGCGTAGGTGTGAGCAGCCAGTAGATCACGTTTGCAAAGTGTATTCCGCATTCGCGTAGAGTTATTCTGGGGCAGCAAAGTTGTTCTTCGCGATTGCGGGGCTGTTTCCGTGATCGCGATTAAGAAATCACTAGGCAGTATTAAACATTTAAAAAATGAGGTTTTGGCCATTTTTATCAAAACTTGAGTTTGGGAGCTCAGATTTGGGGGATATTTTGAGGAAATTTTAGAGATATCAATTGGCAATGATTCTACACTCTATTTTGGTTATATCTCACTACTCTATTAATTTTATTATTTAATTTCGGATTTGGGGAGAAAAATGGGAAGAATGTCTTCAACTAAGATTTTCGATTTTGATTGGGATTTTGACATCGAATTTGGATAATTTTGGTACGAGTGAACTCGTGAGCGAATGGGTGTTCATATTTTGTGACTTTTATCCGATTCCGAGACTTGAGCCTGGGGAGGCTTTTTAGGGCGATTTTCCAATTTCTTGCTTTAGCTTTGCTTTATGTAGTTATATTTATGTTATGTAATTGATTTTGGCTATATTTGGGCCACTCAGAGCCAAATATTCGTGGGAAAGGCATTGTGACCAATTGATTGAGTTTGGTTCGAGGTAAGTAGCTTGCCTAAACTTATGTGGGGGAACTCCCCCTAGGATTTGATACTGTTTTTGATATGTGAGCGTTGTGTACGTGAAATGACGAGTACGTACATGGGCTAATTGTTGTGAAAACCAGAGTTTTGCTAAGTAATAACCTGTTATCCTTCTTATTTTAAGTTATATCAGCATGCATTGTATCATGTTAGCTTAGAATAGCATGTCTACTTGCCTTAATTGTTTTTCTGAACTATGTGCAGCATGTTTAGTGAATTTCCTATTTTTCCTTGACTTGGACTTAGTCTAAACTGTAGGCTTTCTTTATGTAACTGTTATTTTCATTGGTTGAGCTGTATATTTAATTTGGGACTATGGAACAGTATTCCAGGAGATCTCATGCACTGCATATTTGCTTTGGGACTACGGAACGGTATTCCGGGAGATCCCCCTGTTCTACATATTTACTTTAGGACTACGATCCCCCCTGCACATTTACATTTGGGACTACGAGATGGTATCTGGGGAGATCCCCTGTTGTTACCTCTATGTACTGAGTTGTTATCTTTTAAGATTTAATTCTTGTTAAATTTCATGTCTTTATTTTTACTGCGGTATTTCATTCTATCTTGTTTTATTATATATATATACCAGTACGGGCCTGACCTGACCTCATCACTGCTCGACCGAGGTTAGGCTTGGCACTTACTGGGTACCGTTGTGGTGTACTCATGCCCTTTCCTGCATATGTTTTTCATATGCAGATCTAGATACCGCTTATCAACCGCATTATCAGTGAGTCGAGACAGCTTTAGAGACTTTAAGGTATATCTGTCGCGTCCGCAAACCTCGAAGTCCCTTTCTACTCTTCCCCATGTCAAACACTTCCTCTTTGTGATTCACGGTGTTTCGGTCTTGGGATAGTTGTGTACATTTCGAGAGTGATTATTGTATATGCCGAGAGAAATGTTAATTGCTTATTTAAAATTTTCTTGTTAGTTTTTAGCTTTTATGCTTCCATTTTATTTTTCCGCAAGTGTTAGACTTACCTAATCATATAGACTAAATGTCGTCATGACAAATTCACGGGGGGAGGGGGAATTTAGGTCGTGACAAGTTGGTATCAGAGCTCTAGGTTCATAGCTGTCATGAGTCATAAGTCAGTTTATTAGAGTCTCGCAGATCGGTACGGAGACGTCTGTACTTATCTTCGGGAGACTATGGAACTGTTAGGAAAATTTTAGTTCTTTTGATTCCTTATCGTGCGAAATTGTTGACTTCGAAATTCTACACTTTTGTCTTCTATTCTCTCACAGATGGTGAGGATGTGTAGCTAGAGATGACCAAGCACCCGCGCCCCCTGCTAGAGCCGCCGGAGGCTGGGGTCGGGGTAGACGCCAAGGACACTTACGGAGTGCAGCCAAAGCACCCGAGCGAGCTGCTACGGAGGAGCCACCAGTTGTTTCAGTCAAAGCACAGGCACCTGAGACTCCTACTACTACTACACCAGCTCTTCAGGAGACCCTTGCACAGTTTTTGAGCATGTTTGGTACTCTAGCTCAGGCAGGGTTGATTCCTCTTGCTCCAGCAACATCTCAGGCCGAGGGAGAAGCGCAGACTCCCGCCGCCCGTACCCTAGAGCAATGGGTTCAGGTTGATCAGATTCCAGAGGTTAGACCAGTACCACCTGTAGCCCTAGTTCAGCCCAAGGGTAGGGCAATAGTTTCAAAGCATGATCAACGTAGGCTCGAGAGGTACAAAAAGTATGACCCTCCTAAATTCAATAGCCTAGTATCAGAGGATGCTCAGGGATTTATGCAAGAGTGCCACCATATCCTCCGTACTGTGGGCATAACAGAGTCGAGTAGGGTTTCTTTCATAGCATTTCAGCTTAGAGGATCAGCCAATCAGTGGTGGCGTGCTTGTGAGTTGAATAGTTTGGTTGAGGCAGCTTCACTTACATGGACTGGGTTCTCGGATATGTTTTTGAGGGAGTATGTTCCCCAGAGCCTCAGAGATGCATGGCGCCGAGTTTGAGTAGATACGCCAGGGTGTTATGCTTGTGTTAGAGTATGCAGTTCGTTTCAGTGATTTGGCTAGACATGCACCGGCCTTGGTTTCTATAGTTCAAGAGACGGTCCGCCGCTTTATTGAGGGACTCCATTCCAGCATCAGGACTAGCATGGCCCGGAAGTTAGAGAAGGATATCTCATATTAGTAGGTTGCGAGTATTGCTAGGAGAGTGCAGGGCATGCTTTCACAGGAAAGAGAGAAGAGATAGGCCAAGAGGTCTCGAGAGTCTGGCCATTATTCTGGTGCCCGTGCCCCATCTGTAATTCGGCATGGTAGGGGCTATGTGAGTCACCTCGTTCATTCAGCTCTTCCAACCGCTAGTAGTATTCCAGCTCCTCCTAGACCCCATGAGCCTTATTATGCACCGCCAGTATCTAGTGCGCCTCCTGCGAGGGGTGTTTTTAGCGGTCAATCTAGCAGACCTGGCCCGAGTCAGCCACATCAGCCACACCCTCGCAGAGCTTATTTTGAGTGTGGTGACACTTGCCATATGGTGAGGGATTGCCCTAGACTTAGAAGGGGTGCACCTCCACAGAATTCTCAACAAAGCTTGGTCCACAGGGTTCTCAGGTTATAATTGCAACACCAGCTGCCACTCCACCTACTCAACCAGCTCGAGGTGAAGGTTGGGGAGGTAGAGGTCGCCCTAGAGGGGAGTTCATGCCAGATACTATGCTTTTCCTACTCGTACAGAGGTAGTTACTTTCGATTCTGTCACTACAGGTATTGTTCCACTCTGTCATAGAGATGCATCGGTTCTATTCGACCTAGGCTCTATTTATTCCTATGTATCATCTATTTTTTCCCCACATTTGGGTGTATCTCGGGATTCTTTGAGTTCCCTTATTTATGTGACTACTCCTGTGGGAGATTCTCATGTTGTGGACCGCATGTATCAATCATGTTTGATTACTCTTAGTGGTTTGAGACCAGAGCTGATTTATTACTACTTAGCATGGTAGACTTTGATGTCATCTGGGGCATGGATTGGTTCTCCCCATTATGCTATCTTGATTGTCAGGCCAAGACCGCGACGCTGGCAATGCTAGGCTTACCGTTATTAGAGTGGAGGGTTACCTCAAATTACACTCCCAGAAGTGCTATTTCATTTCTTAAAGCTCAACGAATGGTTTAGAAGGGGTGTGACATGTATCTAGCTTATGTGATAGATGACAATATTGATACCCCTACAGTTGAGTCAGTCCCAGTAGTGAGGGATTTCCTTAATGTGTTTCCAGCTAATCTTTCGGGCATGTCGCCCGGCAGAGATAGCGACTTTGGTATTGATTTATTGCCAGGCACTCAAACCATCTCTATTCCTCCTTATCGTATGGCCCTTCCTGAGTTGAAGGAGTTGAAGGGACAGTTACAAGAATTGCTTGATAAAGGCTTCATTCGGCCCAGTGTGTTACCTTGGGGTGTTCCTCTCTTGTTTGTGAAGAAAAAGAATGGTTCTATGCGTATGTGTATTGATTATCTCTAGTTTAACAAAGTCACAGTGAAGAACCGGTCCCCTTTACCTCGTATTGATGACCTATTTGATCAGTTACATGGTGCCAGAGTGTTTTTCAAGATTGACATGCGTTCGGGTTATCATCAATTGAAGATTTGGGAGCTAAATATCCCGAAGACTACTTTCAGGACTCGATATGGTCATTATGAATTCCTTATGATGTCATTTAGGCTGACCAATGCCCCATCAACATTTATACATTTGATGCATAGTGTATTTTGGCCTTATCTTGATACTTTCATTATTGCATTTATTGACGACATTCTGGTGTACTTTTGGAGTCGGGAAGATCATAAGCAGCACCTGAGGACTGTGCTTCAGACATTCAGAGAGAAGAAATTATATGCAAAGTTCTCAAAATGTGAGTTCTGGTTGGATTCAGTGGCAGTTTTGGGCCACGTAGTGTCGAGTGAAGGGATCAAAGTGGATCCGAAGAAGGTAGAAGTAGTGCAGAGTTGGCCCAGACCGTCCTTAGCTAAAGAGGTCTAGAGCTTTCTCGGTTTAGCGGGTTATTACCGTCAATTTGTTGATGGATTCTCATCTATTATAGCACATATGACTAGGCTAACCCACAAGGGTATTCCGTTCAGGTGGACAAAGTGTGAGGAGAGATTTTAAAAGCTCAAGACAGCTTTGACTACAGCCCCGATATTGATATCGCCCACAGGTTCGGGGTCTTATAATGTTTATTATAATATGTCATAAATTGGTCTCATCACAGTGTTGATGCAAGACCTAGGGGGATTGCCTATGCATCCAGACAATTGAAGGTGCATGAGAAGAACTATCATGTCCATGACCTTGAGTTAGCAGCTATTATTCATGTCTTGAAGATTTGGAGGCACTATTTGTACGGTGTCCCTTATGAGATCTACACGTATCACCAGAGTTTGCAGCATTTGTTCAAGCAGAAGGATCTTAATGTATGTCAGCAGAGGTGGTTAGAGATGCTTAAGGATTATGATATCACTATTCTATACCATCCCGATAATGCCAATGTGGTGGCCGATGACTTGAGTCACAGGGTAGGGAGTTTAGGGAGCTTAGCATATTTGCCAGTAGCAGAGAGACCATTGGCATCAGATGTTCAGGCCTTAGCCAACCAATTTGTTAGATTGGATATTTCTGAGCCGAGTCGATTTTTGGTGTGTGTGGTCTCCAGTATTCTCTTTATAATCGTATCAGGGAGCATCAGTATGTTTACCCCCATCTTCGTCCTTAAGGACATGGTTTAGCACGGTGATGCTAAAGAGCTCATTATTGGGGATGATGGTGCATTGAGGATACATAGCAGGCTATGTGTGCCCAATGTAGACGAATTGCGTGAGTTTATTCTTTAGGAGGCTCATAGCTCGCAGTACTCCATTCATCTGGGTGCCGCGAAGATGTATCAAGACTTGAGGCAGAATTATTGGTGGCATAGAATGAAGAATGATATAGTGGAATATGTGGCCCGGTGTTTAAATAGCCAGTAGGTGAAGTATGAGCATCAGCATCCGGGTGGATTGCTTCAGAAGTTAGAGATTCCGGAGTAAAAATGGGAGCGGATCATTATGGATTTCATTGTTGGACTCCCACGGACTCGGTGGAAGTTTGATGCAGCTTGGATGATTGTGGATAGGCTGACCATGTCAGCTCATTTCCTTCCTGTGATGACTACTTACTCTTCTGAGCAACTGGCTTAAGTTTATATCCGCAAGATTGTCGGACTTCATGGCGTGCCGGTATGTATCATCTCTGATCGGGGTATGCAGTTTACATCACAGTTCTGGAGGGCCGTACAACATGATTTAGGTACTCGGGTGGAGTTGAGCACAATATTTCACCCTCAGACGGACAGACAGTTCGAGTGCACTATTCAGATTCTAGAGGATATGATTCGTGCGTCTGCGATGGAGTTAGGAGGTTCTTGGTATCAGTCCTTGCCCCTTGCGGAGTTTGCCTACAATTACAATTATCAATTCAGCATTCAGATGGCACCGTATAAGGATCTGTATGGTAGGCGGTGTCGGTCCCTAGTGGGTTGGTTCCAGCCGGGCAAGGCCAGATTATTGGGTACGGACTTGATTTAGGATGCCTTGGAGAAGGTTAAGGTGATTCAGGATAGACTTCGCACAGCCCAGTCCAAACAGAAGAGATATGCGGACTGGAAGGATCGCGATGTTGCATTCATGGTTGGAGAACGGTTCTTGCTCTGGGTTTCACCTATGAAAGGCGTCATGAGGTTCGGAAAGAAGTGAATGCTGAGCCCCAGGTTCATTGGACTATTTGAGGTGTTGCGGCAAGTTGGGGAGGTTGCTTATGAGCTTGCCTTGCCTCCCAGTCTATCAAGAGTTCATCTGGTATTCCATGTTTCTATGCTCCAGAAGTATCACGGTGATCCATCTCACGTGTTGGATTTCAGCTCAGTCCACTTGGACAAGGATCTATCTTATGTTGAGGAGCTAGTGGCTATTTTGGACAGGCAGCTTTGAAAGTTGAGGTCAAAGAACATTGCTTCGGTTAAGGTTCAATGGAGGGGTCAGCCGGTCGATGAGGCAACTTGGAAGACCGAGCAGGATATGTGGAGCCGTTATCCTCATCTTTTTACCACTTCAGGTATGTCTCTGCGCTCGTTCGAGGACGAACGATTATTTTAAGAAGGGGAGGATGTAACGACCTGGCGGGTCATTTTGAGAGTTATAGCCCCGATCCCCTATTAGTTGTTTCCCCCGTATCTGTTTCTGCTATTGCGACTTTCTAAGAGGTTTCATTTTGGTTTTTGGAGTGTTTTGGGACACTTAGTCCCTAAACGAAGGCTTAAGTCTTAGGATTTGGAACGTAGTCAGAACTGTGTGAAGACGAATCTGGAATGGAGTCCTGTTAATTTCGTTAGCTCCGTTGGGTGATTTTGGGTTTACTGGTGTGTCTGGATCGTGTTTTGGAGGTCCGTAACTTATTTAGGCTTCAAATGGCGATAGTCGAATTTTTGCAGTTTTGGACCGGTAGTAAAATTTTTAATATCGGGATTGGAATCCGATTCCAAAAGTTGGAGTAGGTCTGTAATGTTGAATATGACTTTTGTGCAAAATTTGGGGTCAATCGGACATGGTTTGATAAATTTCGGCATCAGTTGTAGAAATTTGAAGTTTCAAGTTCTTTAAGTTTGAATTGGAGGATGATTCGTGATTTTAGTAATGTTTGATGCGATTTGAGGACCTGACTAAGTTCGTATGGTATTTTAGGACTTGTCGGTATGTTTGGTTAAGGTCCCAGGGGCCTCGAGTTGATTTCGGGTGGTTAACGGACCTTTTGGACTTAAGAATAGATAGCAGATTTCTGATATTTTTGTTGCAAACATTCCTTCATCGCGTTCGCGAGAGAGGTCTCGTAATCACGTAGAGCATCTGAGATACCAGCTAAAAGTTTTTCTTCGCGTTCATGAATATAGGGATGCGACCGTGTAAGGTTATCAGGTTGTGCATCGCGAACGTGTAGTCTAGGCCGCCTTCGCGAAGAGGAAGTGAGGCAGCAGTAAAGTCCAAGTTTTACTCTTCGCAGTCACGTGAGGACAGACGCGATCACGTGGGTGTGAGCAGCCAGTACATCGCATTAACGAGGTGTGTTCCGCGTTCACGTCGAGTTAATTTCTGGGGTAAAAAAGTTGTTCTTCGCGATCGCGAGGCTATTTCCGCGATCCCGATTAAGAAATCACTCGGCAGTATTAAACATTTCAAAAACGAGGGTTTGGCCATTTTTATCAAAACTTGAATTTGGGAGCTTGGATTTGGATGAGATTTTGAGGGATTTTCAGAGATATCAATTGGGTAATGATTCTGCACTCGATGTTGGTTATATCCCACTAATCTATCGTTAATTTTATTATTTAATTTCGGATTTGGGGTGAAAAATTAGGAAAAATGAGAAGAAGTTCTTCAACTAAGATTTGGATTTTCACTTAGATTTTGACTTCGGATTTGAATAATTTTGGTACAAGTAAACTCGTGAGTGAATGGGTGTTCATATTTTGTAACTTTTACCCGGTTCCGAGACGTAGGCCCGGGGAGGTTTTTTAGGGCGATTTTTTAATTTCTTACTTTAGCTTTGATTTCATTAGCTAGATTAGTTCCTTGTAGTTATATTTATGTTATGTAATTGATTTTGGCTAGATTTGGGCCACTCGGAGCCTAATATTCGTGAGAAGGGCGTTGTGATTAATTGATCGAGCTTGGTTCGAGGTAAGTGGCTTGTTTAACCTTAAGTGGGGGAACTCCCCTTAGGATTTGGTACTGTTTTTGATATGTGAGAGCCGTGTACGTGAGATGAAGAGTACGTATATGGGCTAATTATTGTAAAAACCCGATTTTTGCTAAGTAATAACCTATTTTCTTTCTTATTTGAGTTATATCAGCATGTGTAGTATCTTGTTAGCTTGGAATAACATGTCTACTTGACTAAATTGTTTATCTGAACTTTGTGAAACATGTTTAGTGAATTTCTTATTTTTCCTTGACTTGAACTTAGTCTAAATTGTAGGCTTTCTGTAACTGTTATTTTCGTTGGTTGATCTGCATATTTACTTTTGGACTATGGAACGGTATTCTGGGAGATCCCCCTGTTCTGTATTTTTGCTTTGGAACTACGGAACGTTATTCCGAGAGATCCCCCCATACACATTTACGTTTGGGACTACGGAGATGGTATCTCGGGAGATCCCCTGTTGTTACCTCTGTGTACTAAGCTGTTATCTTCTATGATTTCATTCTTGTTTAATTTCAGTCTTTATTTTACTGTGGTGTGTGTGTGTGTGTGTGTATATATATATATATATATATATATATATATATATATATATATATATATATATATATATATATATATAAAATATATGTAAGTGGGGCCCTGACCTGACCTCGTTACTACTCGACCGAGGTTAGGCTTCGCACTTACTGGGTATGTTGTGGTGTACTCTTTCCCTTCCCTGCATATGTTTTTCGTGTGCAGATCCAAGTACCGCTTATCAGCCGCATTATCAGTGAGTCAAGAAAGCTTTGGAAACTTCAAGGTATATATGCCGCGTCTGCAGACCTCGGAGTCCCTTTCTACTCTTACCCATGTCAAACACTTCCTGTATTTCTTTTTTGGTTAAACTCTGGAGTATAGAGATATTGTTTTCATTCGGTAGTTTGTGATTCACAGTATTCCAGTCTTGGGATAGTTGTGTACATTTCGAGAGTGGCCGAGCGGCATCTTAATTGCTTATTTAAAATTTTCTTGTTAGTTTTTAGCTTTTATGCTTCCATTTTACTTTTCGGCAAGTGTTAGCGTTACCTAGTCTTAGAGACTAGGTGTCATCACGACAAATTCACGAAGGGATAATTTGGGTCATGAAACACTGACACCACGATTTGTTTCAGCTATTGCCTTCTCCGATCCCTCTAACTGTCCAGTGAGGTAGATTCATTAAATGTCGTATTCCTATTGATAATTAACCTTGGATTCTTTTAATCTATGCACCATAGCCTATAACCTTTCACTCACATTGCATACTGTAGAAATATGCACTTATTTTCCCTTGGCTCAAGTTTTTCATCCCTCATATGAGCATAAGCAGAACAACCAATATGAACTGGACCATACATCAGAAGGAGTTTTGAACTCAATAATTTTGTATGGAGATCTGTTGACAAAATAACAAGCTCTATTGATTGTTTCAGCCCAAAAATCCCTGCTAACACATCAGTGTGAAAGCAAGTTTTGTGCCCTATCACAAAGCGTTCTATCCATATGTTCTGCAATACCATTTTATTGTGGTGTGCCTACACAAGTGCGGAGTCTCACTATGCCCTCTCAGCTGCAGAAATTATCGAACTCAAAATTGAAACATTCCAACCCATTGTCAATTCGAAGACGCTGAACTTTTCTTTCCACTTGTCTCTCAGTCATCGTCTTCCATTTAACAAATATCGAAAATGCCTCATCTTTTATTTTCAAAAAATTACACCAACACCATCCTTGAGTAATCATCAATCAAAGTCATTCAATACCTGGCATCACTCTTGGAGGGAACTCTGTTTGGACTGCACAAGTATGAATGTATATAATCTAACTTGTCTCTGGTCTTATGCTCGACCTTCTTGCTGAATTTTACCCTTGTATGTTTACTAAACACACACTGCTAACAAAAATTCAGAACTTGATTTTTGTACCCATTCAGTAAATTTTGCTTACTCAACAAACACAATCTCTTATCACTCATATGGCTAAGTCGCAAGTGCCAAAACTGAGACTAATTCGGATTACTTTTTCCAGAATCTACAACAGCTTCCCCTTCAACTATATTGGCCTGAAGATGATACAATTTAGAATGTAATTTTCCCTTCATGAGTACCATGGAGCCTTTACATACTTTGTATTCCATTCTCGGAGTGAAACTATAACCTTGATCATCCAAAATCGAAAGAAATATCAAATTTCTCTTTATCCGAGGAACATGCCAACACTCAATGTTTATGATAATCCCAACGAACATTCTCAATTTGATGTTAGCAATCCCCTCTACTGGTAATGGGTTATCATCTCCCATATAGACAGTCCCACTCATTTACTTGTAAGTAGAAAACCAATTCTTGTGTGGACACATGTGGAAGTAGAATTAGGATAAAAAACCCAAGAATTCTGCAAATGACTAGAACTCACAACATAGAATTCCCCTACATAGTCATCACTATCATCAAAACTATTTCCAGTGTCAACAATATTTGCCGAATTATCTATTTTTTGCTTCACTCTTTTCTCTTCCAGCTTAGGATAATATCTCTTGTAGTGACCTTGCTCTAGACATTGATTTGGCGATTGACTTTTTTCTGCTAAAGTCTTTTTGTTATGTTATTCCTCTACTCACAAGACCCTCGCCCTCAATTCTATTATTTAGAAAGCTCTTTTTCAACTTTTTAGTTATTAATGCATTACTAACATCTTCAAGTGAAATGTTATTTTTCCCATACAGCAGTCGATCGGCGAAAGTATCATAAAATTATGGTAAAGAATATAAAACAATCAAAGCTCGATCCTCACTCTTAATCTTGATATCCACGTTCTTCAAGTCCATTATAATTGACTTAAACTCATCGAGATGAGTTTTAACAAGTGTACCTTCATTCACACGGAGATTGTATAATCTCTTTTCAAGTAGAGGCAGTTTGTCAGCGATTTCTTAGAAAACAAATCTTTCAGCTTCTTCTATGTCGTTGCTGCAGAAGTTTTTTCGGTAATTCCCGAAGAACGCTATCTATAACGCTCATGAAGATCACACTCAAATCCCTTTCCTTCAGGTCTTCCTTCTTTGTCTCTGTCATCTCTTCAGGAAAATCCTCATCAATTGTCTTCCATAATCCTTGTAACACGAGGGACGATTTCATCCTAATCTTCTTTGGCCTGAAACTAGAACCCCCGTCAAATTTCTCTACTTCGTACTTTGTTGAAGATGATGAATACATCTTAACCCTAGATTATATATAGAAATCTGAACCTTGATCTGATACTAATTGCCGCGAAATATCGTGGATTAACTAGCACACAATTACACACAAAGCTAATAGAGAAGAAAAATTAACACAAGAATTTAACGAGATTCGGCTAAGCGTAATCCTCTGGGCAGAAGCAGAGAGAGTTTTCCACTATGAATGAGAAGAAAAGCACAATGCAATTTATAGAAGCCCCAACTACAACCCCTATATATAGATCTCAAATAATCTCAAACCTATAAGAGAAAGGTTTCCCAATTTAATAAGGACAATAGGTTTTTCTTTTCCAAATCTATTAGGACAATGGGTTTTCCTAAACCTATAGGGATTATGGGTTTCCTAAAAATACAAGAAAATAATTTAAGACACAAAATAACTCATTCAATGAAGAATACTCTCTAATATTAAATGGGCAACCGTTGCAGAAAATATTTGCATTCATGGCATGCCGATGAATATTCATCAATGACTCTCTTATTACCATTTAAATGGGGCTTGATCTTAGGATCTTATTTCCCTATGTATAGCTATAAATAGCAGGGACACAAATTCTTTGCAAAATATATGCAATATTTTACTCTCAATTAGACAATTTTATTTTCTCTTTTACATTACTTTTATTTAATTTTATCCACGGAGACATAGTTTTGGGAGCCACGCTTGTCATCTTTTTCGATTTCAATTGCTAAGTTTCAATTTTAATCTTATTTCTCTATTATTTTTGGATCAAACTAGTTCACTTGTCTATAAATATCGTAACAAATTTAACTGTTTCATTTTACGGATAAATAATAAAAAAATATGTGCTGGATCAATAATCAACAAGAATGAGCCTGAGCGAAATGTAGACATCATTAATGATTAGACACACCTAACTAGAGTTGAATTCCCTATGATTCCCACGTTGATGGTATGATAAAATGCGTAATGCATGGCCTTGGACTTTACTTTTGTACCTAACTCATTCTCTAAGTGAAAATAAAATCGGCTTGCTTAATCAGTTTTCCCAAATTAGTTCTAATAATACTTGCTTTAACTTGCCTCCTCCAAAGATAGAGACCTATCTTTTCATGAATATTTCATCAGTCCAGTCTCCTTAACATGATCAAAATGAGGTTAAGCTCCAGGACCTTAACCTTGTAACTCCGATATCATGTTGAGTTATGCAATCTCATTGAAAAGCTTAAATTTTTAGAATTTAACTAATTGTTATATCTTCTCCAAAATCAACTTAATTTATATATATGTGAATTAGACAAGTTTGATGCAAATAAAGTTGAACATGAGATAAAGATGGGATTTATGAGTGATTCAAAAATACATACACAAAAACACTAAGAGAAATTTCCAAGTTAAATTCCATCTTGCTACTTGCTATAGCTAGCTAGTCAAATACTAACGAACAGTAATAAACACACACTAGTCTAGGAAAAACAAGGGAAAAAGATATATGTACATACATTTGCTTTAGTAGTGGGGTCATGACTATCTACAAATAGAATTGTGGGATCCTAAAATTAGAAAGTAATTAATCACATGATCGATCCTATTAAATATATAGGTTAACCCAATCTAATCCCTGAACATAAGTGTTATCTGGTGTATAGAACACATTATCCAATCCCTCCATTCCAAACTCCCCAAGAAATGGTGGTTCCATAGCAGCTTCCATTGAGAAAGATGAAGTACTTGGACTATTGTTGCTCGAAACCCCATCGCATCGTTCTAATAGCAACCTTTGTATCTCCTTCTCTGCTTCACATAACTGGTCCTTCAACTTCAAAACCTGCAAGAGAGAAATATTCATATTAATTAGTTAATAATTCATGACAAGTGCTCTAATACATTTGATTATAGTAAGTGATTAATTTAACAACTATAGTATGTATTAATTATAAGATTCGTTTGAAAATCTGGAACATCAACGTGAGAAAGCCAAGAAATTAAAGGCATGTGCAGCTCCACCAAGAGCTTAATTAAACGAGGAGGATGTACGGGAGATTTGTTATTGGAGGATGTAGTTCCTTTTGCTGCCTATTGGGTGACAGTCTTCCCAGTTTTCATCCAATCATACATGCAGCATGTTATTTACTCTTTCGAGCCAAGAGTGCATGCATAAACAAGGCATTTTTCTAATAAATTTTATTTATGTAAATTGATAGTATAAAAATAATTTTGAATTATTTTCATGTTATTTATCTTATTTTTCAGTTTACTTTACATATTTTTTATACGAACAATTACATTTAATTATTTTTAGATGAGTATTTAGAGTTAGTATCTTCTTTTGGACACATAACATGTAGCCATAGAGACCATTTTGGCTTCTTAGCTTTTGCCTCGTAAACAACTCATGAGAACTTCTTTGATATTAGGACCACATCAACCTTCATTTATGCTCCCAATTTTCACTGAAAAATCCCAAGAAACGAAACTACACAATGGATGAGAAAAAGGAAAAAGACAAAAATAAAGAAAGGATCCTCTCCTATTTTCTGGAAAACTTAGGTTTGCAAGATAATAATCCCATGAAGTTCATGATGCCCTACAAATTTTTTTTGTGTGTGTGTGCGCGTTTGCGAATATATATACACAGAGAGAAAGAGAGAGAAATGAACCTCAGATTCAAGACGGCATTTCTCAACGACATTAGTGTCAAGATCAGACTTCAACTTGGAGTATTCCTCCTCAAGCTTCTTGCTCTTCCAACGAGCCCTCCGGTTCTGGAACCAAACAGCAACTTGGCGAGGGTCAAGCCCCAGCTCTAAGGCGAGCTTGTCCTTCCTCTCTGACTCCAGTTTGTGCTCGTTCCCAAAGCTTTGCTCAAGTAGATTAACTTGTTCGTCACTCAGCTTCCTCTTCCTCATAACCCCACTCCCACTCCCTTCTCCTTGCTTCTTCTTACGCCTACGCCGCGGTTTCGTCTCTCCTGCATCAACACACAATTGTAGGCTAAATAACACAAATAATACAATCTTTGACCAGAGGTTTCGAGTTCGAACCCTAAAAATATTAATCGTACTGGAAATTAGTCGGACACTAGAAAGACGGTGATTATTCGTATGTACTAACCTTGTTGTGGTACCAGTTGGGTGTAAATATCAGGATAGTACTGGGAAATGAGTACCATTTCATCAGCTGCAACTTGATGGTTCATGCTGCTAATTGTCCTAATCTTTTTTCTATTATCTAACTTGTTCTCTGCTGCTTTTTTTTTCTTTCTCGGGGGTAAAAGTGAAGGTGGAAAAAGGCAGCAGCGAAGACTTTTTACTTATAAAGCTGGAGTGAAGACTAAGGAGCTGTTGCCTTAAGACTTTAGTGAGTAGTAGCGTACGTGACCTTATTTATAATGCCAACTCCTTAGAAATAAACCTTGGTTATATGTAGAATTATCCAAATTGCCATCTGTCAATGGTTTTGGAGTACGCTGTTTCTAGTGTGACCTAAGTCGATAAAATTTGTTAAATTAAGAAATTGGACGGTGACATTGCAAGGCTGCATGGCTTTAATTCTGTCTGATTTGGTGAAACGTGACTTAGGTAATAGGGTAACAAGCAAGCTACTAAATAGTTAGCATTGGCTTTAGTGTTATTTTTGGGGTTTTCTTATCTTCCTTGAACACTCACTCACCAATTAAACAAAATGGCAAGTATGTGGGACCTTTAAAAGACGAGATAAGGATATGGATGAAATCACATACTTAGTACTATATTTCTTGCTTTTGAATCATGAGATGAGGCATGGTAATTTGGATAATCATTTGAGTCTCTTCTCCACAACCTCTTTGATTAAGATGGTTTTAGGTGGTTTAAGGAATGTGACTGTCACACGCATCAACCATATTATACCCTAATTGGCTGGATAAAGTTGGTTACATAAATGTTCAGGAAGGGGGGCACAATATTTGAGTGAAGCTTAATCATCAGATGTTAATTAATGCTACACGCTTACTTACTCTAGCTAGTCAGCTTCATCGCTAAATGAAGGGATAAATCATATAGGAGTACATGAGATGAGCTTTAACTTTTATACATGGGAAAATAATTTTTAGATTATTAGCTCGCCTAAAAAATAATTAATTATAATTATATTCGTAGAAATAAGTTCTTGAAAGTTAAGATAGAGTATTACTACACCTTCTGTTCTAATTTTTGTAATATATAATTTGAAATTTATTTAAAAAGTTAATCTCCCCGTTCAAATTAGGTGAGATGTTTTCCTTTTTAGTTTGTTCCAAAATAAATGACATATATTTAAATTTGAAAATAATTCAACTTAAACTCTTCATTTTACTCTTAATAAGAAGTTTTTATAACCACATAAATGTCATGGTCACACAAAGCTTTTACCCCCTAAGCTTTTAAGATTAGAAGTTTCAAAAGATTTTTTTCCTTAAATTCCGTGCCTAGTCAAACTAGCTCATCTAAATTGAAATGGAGAGAGTATTAGTTTTTGACAATCATAATTTTAAATGCATTATAATATTTATATAATTATAAAAGCTTGTCATGAAAATCTGTTAATCATTTTGGAAAAATTAATAATAAAATAATACTATCACGTAAAGTTATATCCATATGGGATTGGGAAGAGGAATGCCAAGGTCATTCTAGAACTTCACTTCCTTTAATTTGGGTTTGGCCCTGGAGGGGGTGTGGTGGGGGTAGAGGGGCAGAGGAGAGAAGTGGAAATCAAGAAATACGAAGAGAAGATCAAGAATAATGCATGTGGGATCACTGTTTAAGCCAATGGCCGAAGGGGAGTGATTTTATTTTGTGTCTCACACTTACCCTCGTTAGCATGATGTCTCTTTTTATCTTACATATTTGTAGATTCATATCTTATATATTTGATCCATAAAATTCCGAGATCCACACAGTTGTAAAATAAAAAAGAGGTCTCAAACAACTAGTGTCAGTTGTGTGAGACACAAAATAAAAAACTTGTCAAGGGGGTAATGTGGCATAAAAGTAGCCAATGGTACATAATTTAATCATTTTGTCCAATACATTAACTATTTATAGACTGGGTGATGACAGAAGGCTAGTTGGTAGGGGAAGGATGGTTGTATTTGGCTTTCCTGATTGGGTAATTAAGAAATAAAATGAGGGTCAATTTTGGTGTGAAGTAAAAAAGTTATTAAAAAAAAGAACCAAATAATGAAACGTAAGGTTGTGAGTTTTCGGGGTCTGGGATCTTACTATCTCGAAAACAGCAGAAAATTAGTAGGGGTAGGAAGACTATAGATTATTTGGAGTAATTAAGTCACTGTTGTTATCCAATTAAGTGGTAATCTTTTTTTAACTATGGCTAATTACACCCGCCAAGCCGCCCCAAAACCTTAACTCAGTCACTCACCTTTAAACTTAGCTAATAGGAGTGCTAATTAGGTTAGCTGCAATGGGGGTACATGAGTGGCTCGAGATGAGTAAAATTAAACCAGTGAAAATTCATCAACGTTTTGATTGGGTCGTCCTGTGATAACAGATCGGGAAACACCCAATATCTTACCTAAGCTATTACGCCATTTCTCTCTTTCTGTTTGGAAAGAAATCGAGCCGAATCAAAATATTAATTTTTATATATTTTCAATTGTGTAAAATAAAAACTAGTATCATGTTTGAAAACTAGTTCTTCCCAAATAGGATTGCAAAGTTGAGTCCATGTTGTAGCTCTGAATTATGGAGTCCTCTTTATATGATCTTGAACAACTCTCTCCTTATGAGTTAAAGGTTGAGTTACCGCAACATTCATTTATCATGGTATAGTCCTGGAATGTATTGTTGATTCTCACATCTGCCGCTAAGTAAATGTCACTTTATATAATCTTATTAGGCAATCCTCACATCATGAGCTAGTTATGTTTATTTATCGGAAGCTTCCTATGAGAGCATAATTTGGTTTTTTATTTTCCTTTTTCAGTTTTAACTACTCCTTTTGTAAATTTTTTTAATTGGTTTGATAAAAATAGAATTAGGTATTGGTAAAGTATATCTCAAAACAATTTTTCTCAAAGTGAATTGCGCCCATTCAAAACGTGACACACTTTGTATATCTGTCTCAGATAAGAAAATCCAGACATTGAATTATCGACAAGTATGGGTTTATCAGTGACTTATAAAGCATCTTCAAACCCTGCAATATGAAAAGTTATGAATCATAAAGTTGTAGCAATTCAGTGCTGTGCGTTGATTTTCATACTTGGAGGTGTGCGTACGTAGGTGCAAACTGGAGTGGATAACGCAAATGGGGTCCGGCCACAAACAATATGACTAGGAAAGGTATCTTATAGCTTGTTTGGCGAAGTTTTTTTCTGGCCAAAAGTAATTTTTTTTTTTTTGCAAAAGTATTTTTGGCTAAAAATTGAGGTGTTTTGCCAAGTTTGGCCAAGCTTTTGGAAGGAAAAAAGTGCATTTGAGGAGACGCAGAAGCAGTTTTGGATAAGCAGAAAAAAGTAGTTTCTCTCCAAAAGCACTTTTTTGAGAAGCACTTTTGAGAAAAATATACTTAGAAACAATTTTTTAAAACTTGGTCAAACACTAATTGTTGCTTAGAAGTGTTTTTCAAACTAATTAACCAAATATAAATTGATCTCACCAAAAATACTTTTGAAAAAAATACTTTTCAAATAAGCTAATTTTTACAGCTTAGCCAAACGGACTATTACCCTAATTTGTCCGTCAATGAACATTTTTTCTAATTTCTATAGCTGAGTTTACATGTTTTCAAAGTCTTGCATTTTCTCATTGTTGTCTTTAAAGAGATGGACACAAGTCACTATTCAGATGGCCAAACCTTTTCGGACCCTCTGTTTAGTTGTTCTGTTTTAAGATGGCAATAGGAGGAAGAGCATATTATTGCATGTGAATAAACAGACAACTTTGAAAAGTAATAAAACAAAGCAATAATACGTAGACCAATTGACCACCACCTGCTGAACACCTACTTGTCTGTGTCAAAGACTACAACAACAATAACAATAACAACCTAATATAATTTCACGAGTAAAATATGAGGAGAGTAATATGTATGCGCATCTTATCCCTACCCCAAGTCCTGAAAGACAGAAAGGTTGTTTCCAGGAGACTCTCGGCTCACACGTTATATTATAAGTTTCACTGCATCAAATATTTGAGACACAAGGGGCGGCCTTCCTGAAGCAAATAAAGCGAATATTTTAAGCTTCACATTTGAGGGGGTCCCATTTTTTATTACATCTAATAAGCTATGTATAAGTTTAAAAAAAGGTTCTCTGAAGAGGAAAAAAATTGATTTCTTTCTTTAACAAGAATAGAGAAGAAGGATTTACAACTGCTATGATTCTGCCATGAAAATTACACTTGAAATGAATATCGAACCCGAATTTTGTAAGAAATGTATGATATATAGAAAGTAATAATTTGAGGAGAAATGAGAATGTTGATAATGAAATCTCAAAATCTTTCGAAGAATCCTTTGGGGTTGATTACTTTATACATAGTAGACAAGGTTTTTTTTTTCACTTCAAAATAAATTTGATCAATTCGAAACATATGAAAATATTTTTGGTTTTCTATTTAGCGGTAAAAAATAATATCACTAGATGATGGAAATTTAAAAAAATATTGCTTTAATATTGAATGTTCCTTAAAGCATAATAATCAATTTGATATTGATGATTTGGATTTATTTTCGTAATTAAAAATATTAAGAAAAATAGTACAATTAGAAGAAAATTATTTAATTGATATACTCGGTGAAATAAAAAGATTTGATTATTTTTCCAATGCCTATATTACTTATGGAATCATGTTAATAACTCTTGTTACAGTCGCTTCAGCGGAAAGAAATTTTTAAAATTAAAGTTGATAAAATCATACTTAAGAAAATAATGTCTCAAGAAAGGTTAAATGAATTAGCTATATTATCAATTAAGAAAGACTTATTAAGATTTATTGATTATAAGTAAATTATTAATAACTTTGTATCTAGAAAACACTAGAAAAATAGACTTCAAAAAAATAAATATATAATTTTTTAAAAAAAATTAAGGCCCCTTATAAAATTTGGCTTGAGGCCACAAGACTCATCAGGCCGCCCCCATTTAGACACAAAAAATAAAAATATAGATGTAAAAATATCACTAAAAGCTTCAGAAGTATTTAATTTAGACTTCTTAAGTTATTAAATGCAATATGTCCAGATTAAAAACCTCAAAATTGAACATATTTAAATTAATTTGTGAATGCGTCTCTAATTAATAGTATGTGTCTTGCCTTTTTTGTTTGTCTTTTCTTTAGCCGACTCAAAAGTTGAAAGGGAGTCATGCACCAACAGGAAAGTTGTATTCCCTCGGTTTTTTGATTGGACACAAAATTTAAGAAAAAATAAAAATTTTTAAAATTTGTGGTCCTAAACGTTAAAAAGGGACCAGAGTATTTATGCAGAATTATATGTTTAAGCTAAATTTTTATCAAATTCAAAAAAAAAAGTTATTCTTTTTTGAACGGATTAAAACAAAAATATGTTCACATAAACTGAAATAGATGGAGTATTAAATATGATTTATAGATCATGAGTTTCAATGAACTAACATTAGTCTGCTTATATTATATCTCTTTTGGTACAATTTTTCTTGAAATTTTAGTTGAATATGAAATATTTTATGCATCGAGCTTACTCTTTTTAAGTTATGGAAAAAAAAGGGATCGGCTTGAAATAGAAAGAAAATAGGGAGAAGAAGACAGCTCCACAGTGCAAGGAGTGGCACATGGGAGCAACCTACGAGCTTTTAAACGTGTCTCTTCCCTAATGCTAAATCAGGGGACCACAAACCTCTTTAATCCGTCCACGTGTTGTGTTTCTAGTACATTCAGTCTACCAAACCTGCCATTTACCACCTATCACCACGCACCCCCATACTAATACGTTTTAATTAACTTAATCTACAGTTAAATGGGAGTAGATTTTCTCCGGTTTTGGGTCATTAAAAATCAAAGTACATCTAAGTTTTATAGTAATAAAAATGAGTTCCAATCGGAAAAACGAAGCAAAACACTCTGGGACATTTGATTCGATACGCTTTGATTACGCCCAATTATACCTTAGAAAAAGAATAATGCGGTTGTTGCAAATATAATCAGGTTTACAAGTTCGGAGTCGAATCTCACAAAGAATTAACCTATCAATTATCTTTGTTGGAATCACTAAATTCTTTATAATCAACTTCATCAAACGTTGTAAACAATAGTTGATGGTATTTCTACTAACTAAAATTGAAAGTAAAATAAATAAACAGCTGTAAACTAAATATACTGGATTGTAAATAATAATGAGAAGGTTCTAAGGTAGTGATTTCCCTTATTGATGGAATCCTTTCCGGTTATGTTTAATATAGATTCACCAAAATATCTCTATCAATCATGAGCACTCTTTTTACCGTAAATCTCTCCCGAGTAATTGCGATAATTTACTAGAGGCACTCTCCCGAGTTACGCTAGCTGACTTTGTTTATTACAGCTCACTTTAGATTACACTCAATGCCTCATTATCCCTAATTTCACCTTTAAACCCGCAATTATAGATCCCTCTTATATTTTGGGAATGGTGTTGTTCAATAATTACCTAAATATGCACTCTCTCCCGAGTTATGCACACTAAATAGGCACAACTAATTGAGGATCCTATCAATTAACTATAATAAACACGTAATTTAACAAATAGAGATTAACCGGCAAACTATATGAACATAATCAAGAAGTTCATCCTTCAATAGGTTCCATCAAAACCTTAGACTAAAGTATTTAGGTACTCATAACAACTTGAAGATAAAATACAAAAATATTCATCATGTAAAATTGCAAGAAAAAAGAAGAAATAAAGAACTATGATGTTTTGGGTGATCTCTCACACTTGTGTTTCTTGCCCAAAGTACTCTCTAAAACAAACCTGCCCTTATATGGCCGAATTCCTACTTTTTATAAGGGTTTTACACCAAGTTTTCCCGACTTGACACTTTAGTCTCTGGCTTTTTCGCGTTCTGCCGCAGTCCCACCGCGGTTACGCCGGGACCGCGGCCAAATAGGTTCTCTGAATCTGCAGCTCTGCTCTACCGCGGTCCTACCGCGGTTACGGTCTGACCGCGGCAGGCCAAGTTCAGCACTGCTTTTGACTTTTCACTTGGTGCATTTCCTGGGCATTGTTTGATTGGCCTCCTTTTCTCCGTAATTGATCCCAAACTTGCTCCATCGACTTCTTTCGTTGGGTATAGCCTGCAAAGTATGAAAAGCACTAATCAGAGCATTTGGTTATCACTTTTTACCACAAAGCTATACAAAAATGTGGTTCTTTAGGGTCCAATTATAGTCTAATTCACCTATTATCAGCACCCCACACTTAAATCTTTGCTCGTCCTCGAGCAAGTTGAACCACACTTCAAGGCCTATTTGTTAGATGTATTACCCTTTTTATGTCACACCTGCTATTATGACAGAAAAACCTAAGCAAGGCAACAGCCACACCTCAGATGAAGACTCTAACGCCATGCCACACTCATGCTTACTCTATGTACTCTAACAGAAGTGAAGACTTATTTTTTCTTCTTGATTTAAATGCCCTCACATCACATTTTTTAGAGAAGTTCCACACACATGAAATCAAACAGCAAGGAACTGTAGAATAAACGAATTCACTCACTCTCAGCAAAGAACATTCATATGCCACATAGATACACCATAAGCTTGCCCTTAGTGTAATACTCTACCAATCGAATTGTTCAGTCTAAGATCAATAGGGCTTTATTTGGTTGTAATGTAGGCTACGGGACGAGTAGGATATATTTATATATAAGAGTGACTACATCTCTCTAAGCACTTTAATATATACATTTTAACATTTTAACCCCATACTTATTTCAAACCAAACTCCACCTTCACATCAATATATATTACCCCATACTTCTTTAAGCACACTTACGTCAAGAGCCGCCACTTATCAAGGATTCTTTTTTTTTTACAACAATCCAACTATTTTTTTTTTCAATTCAAGTGGCTCTTCCTTTTTCAAAAAAGTGCACCTTTCTCCTTATTCAACTAGTTCCACTCGAAAGCCAAACTGACCACCCTAAACTTTAACTTTTACAAGGTTCATAACAATTCAAGTGCTCATGAGAGGCGAAAAGGTTCAAATAGATGTTTAATTCAAACAAATGGGTAAGGTTTGTAATGTGGTTGCCAAAGAAAAAGGATTATAGGCTCAAAGGGGTTAACTATGGTAATATGTACAGGTGGATTCATGATTATATAGGCTACACAAAGAAATGCCTAAATCATCTCTAAGACCAAATAATTACTATTTCGCTTTGCACACACACGAGGCAAGTTCTAGGTATCGCATGCAAGCACAGAATACATGTATAGCCTCACACACACTTGGCATGTAACTCATTCCGAATTAGTTTGTCAACACACTCACGTGAGTATTCAAGTAAGACAAGGTGTGCAAAATGAAGGCATAAGATTAATAGTCTACACGTGAGCCTAGACGTCGCACCCTCAAGTTCGTTTTAAGTATTTGCGGGTATGTACACCACGGGATGCATTCTTGCCCAACCCTTCTTAGCCCAAAAGAGTCCTAAGGTTCCTAAAATCTATCAAAGCAAAATTTACCTAACCCGGTTCAAGAAAAACCCTTGGAAAAGAACTGCAGTCAAAAGAAAAACCAAGGGGGAATTACTACACTACCTAAAAAGAAAATAAAATAAAAAAATCTTTTTGGCTTTTTGATTAGACTACTTCCCTCGAGAATACTGTCTAGGTGGTCCCTCATCAGGAAGAGTCTCCTAACTTTTCTAATTTTTTTTATCCGATCTTAACCCTCAAGAAACTCGTCGACAAGTGTCCGTCGTTGGGCCAAGTCGGTGACATCTAAGCTACATATACAACAACACATATATGCACATACCCAAGTCTCCCACCCCACACACAAAGAGTATGACGTGTCCTCATGTCATAAAACAATTAAAGAGTAGAAGGGTAAGAGAACTTCCCTGGTCATCAATCGGAGTCAGAGATGGTGTTGGGATTCACGTGACAGGCCCTCCCTAAAGCACGGAACCAAGCCATCACCCGGCTCTCACACCTAGCTTGCCGTATAGACATGGCATCCAAACGAATATGCAGGCTATCTACCGAGGAGCGAAGTTCTGCCACGTCTTCCTCCACAGAAGGAAACAAGGGTCAGCTGGAGTATGATCTAGAGAACTCTGCCCTAGTTCGGGGTTGCCGTGAGGATCCAGCTACATCATAAGACCTCCTGGGTGGTGTCATGGGTGCTGGGGCGACATCATCGTCCTCCAGGTCAATGTGTGTAGGTGCATCTATGCCCACTTTGATCTTTGATGCTCTGAAAGCTGTTTTGGGGGGTAAAGTGCTATCCGTAGGACTGACTGGGATATCAACCAGCAAACATAACCTCGTCACAACTGAGGGAAAGTAAAACCCCTTAGTCATCAGAGGCGATCGAAGGATCATTTCATCTCCAATGATTTTACCAACATCAACGTCCTTCCTGGTCACGAAGCACCAAACCAGTAGAGCCCGCAAGTTGTTCACATCTGTTGTGTTGCCCGTGAGCAACAATCTGCTGCAAATCATGGTGATCCAACACTTAGCTTCCCATGTGAATGACTTGGAATGCAGGGTCATGTTTTTGTGAATCCAAACTGGCCGTTCCCCTAAGCATATGGACTCAATCAGAGTGTCCCAATCGACCCCTGGAGAATTGTGGTAATAATCATTATACCAGTGAACGGAGGTAGCTGCAGGACCTAGCGAATTTTCTATACTGAGGTGTCTACCAATTTGCCCTGCACAACCACAGAACGACACATATGTTTCGGGCAGTTCGCGTAGAACTCCCGGACTATCATTGGGTTTGCCGTGTCAAGTTCATCGATCAAGTACTCCATACCCCTCCGGCGGATTTCCTCGTACATGTCCGACTTTTCAACACGGAGGGCAGCCATGTCAATACTAATCTCTGGGACAAAGCTTTTAGTGGCTTTCGCATGAAACCTGTCCTGGGCCTCCTCGGACGTGAACCGGGTGGCATCATAAGTGGGCACGTCGGAAGTGCTTTCCGAGTTTCTTCGTTTCTTACGGGCCATAGTACCTGCAACCAATTCATCATAACTATCAGGGGCAGCCAAACATGTGCCAGTCGGATGGATACTCAAACTTCGCCACCCATTGGCACCAAACAATTAACCAAAGTGGACAACATCCACTATTGTCCCCATACCACTTATCAATGATACACTTCCACCCTATAAAACCACCCCGCAAGCTTCCACCAATAAATATAATTAAATTCTACCACTACCCACCCCACACATAAATTATCAACTAGAAATACACCCCCACACCTATACAAATCAACCCCAAACACTAACTACAACACCAAACTTGGAGTCTAAAACCCCATTGCAACCAAAATAAAAAATTATCTACAATAATCACTAAATAATGCAAAATACATACAACATAAGGAAAAGTAGAACAACTTACTTGAGGATTACCGCGGAGTCTTGAAAAAGAAAATAAAAGAAAAAAAATTGGGAGGTTGTGGCTGTTTAGGGGGTGGGGCATTTTTAGATTGGGGGTTTAGTGGATGGGTAGGGTTTGGATGGAGAAGGGGGTAAGAAGAATGGGTAATATGGGTTTTGGGTTATGGGAGGAAGAAGTAAGAAGAGGGAGTGGGTTTTGGTGATAAAAAGAAGAAGAAGAAGAATGGAGGAATTGAGAGTTTGGGAGGAAGAATAAGAAATTTAAGAGAAATTGAGAGAAGATAGAAGAAGAGGGGAAAGGGTCGGTTGGGAATGGGTGGGGTTGTGGGTAGGTTAGGGTAATTAAGGGGGGGGGAAGAAATTTTTTTTTCTGTTGCACGTACCTAGGCCCGTTCAGGTACACCGCGGTCCTGCCGCGATTACGCCGCGATCGCGGTGGGATAACTTCAGAGAGGGGTCACGATCGTGGTCTTACTGCGATTACGCCACGACCGCGGTGGGATAACTTTAGAGAGGGGTCACGCGCGACCGCGGTGGACCCGTTACTGGCTACCTATTGTTGGGGTTCTGTCCATTGTTTTGCCCCTTAGGCACTATTTTTTACCTCTTTTAATGCCTACCTTACCCATGGTATGTCCAGGCTCGTGATGCAACGTCTTCCGCACTAACTTGCATATATATAGCTTGTTAGAAATTCTACTATCGTGGGTTGCCTCCCATGAAGCGCCTGATTTAACGTCGTGGCACGATGCAGCACGAGCTCAAGATTCACTCAACCTCACTTCTTCTTTTTTGTTTTTATATATGATATTACAGACTACACTTACAACACATTCGTGGGTTGCCTCCCACGCAGCGCCTGATTTAACGTCACGGCACGACGCACGTGAGCGCATTTAAGGCTCGCTCGACCTCTGAGGTTCAGTCAGGTGGATCTCATACCCTTCCTTTGGTTCGTTCATGCCCACATATAGTTTTAATCTCAGTCCATTGACTCTAAATGTATGAGAGTCTTTATCAGCGGCTATCTCTATAGCACCTGAAGGGAATACTTTAACCATGCGAAACGGTCCAGACCATCTTGACTTAAGCTTACCAGGGAACAGCCGCAATCTTGAGTTATAGAGAAATACCATGTCCCCGGGTTTGAAATGTCGCTCAACAATGTTCTGGTCGTGTAACCTCTTCATTCTTTTCTTGTACAATCTTGTGCTCTCAAAAGCAAGATGTATAAACTCGTCAAGCTCATGCAACTCAGTGATTCTAGTTGTGCCTGCAGCTTCAATATCTAAGTTCAACTGCTTCTATGCCCACCATGCTTTATGTTCAAGTTCCACTGGCAGGTGACAGGCCTTTCCAAACACCAACTTATATGGTGACATACCAATTGGTATTTTAAATGCGGTCTTGTAGGCCCAGAGTGCATCATCTAGCTTCCTCGCCCAATCAGTTCTTGTGGCGTTCACAGTCTTGGTTAATGCACTCTTGTTCTCTCTGTTGGACACTTTAACCTGTCCACTAGTTTGCGGGTGATATGGAGTAGCCACCTAGTGGCGCACGTCATACTTTGCAAGCAACTTTTCAAAGTCTCTATTAAAGAAGTGAGTGCCTCCGTCGCTGATAATCTCTCGTGGTGTTCCGAAACGGGTGAATATGTTCATTTTCAGAAATCCCACCACCACTCTTGCATCATTAGTGGGTAACGCAGTAGCTTCCACCCACTTGGACAAGTAATACACATAAACAAGTATGTATTTATTGCCAAATGAGCTAACGACGGGACCATGAAGTCAATCCCCCAGACATCAAATACGTCCATCTCTTAAATCGGGTTCATGGGCATCTCGTGGCGACGAAAAATGTTCCCAGTTGGTTGACATTCATTGCAGCCCTTCACCCATAGGTGCACGTCTCTAAACATTGTTGGCCAAAAGAATCCGGCCTCAAGCACTTTCGCAGCTGTCATGACCCCTCCAAAATGTCCTCCATATGCTGATGCGTGACAAGCCTGCAAAATAGAAGATTGTTCAATCTCGGGGACACACCTCCGGATCATATTGTCAATACATATTCTAAACAAATAAGGTTCGTCCCAATAATACATGCGGCTATCACGATAAGACTTTTTTCTTTGGACATATGAAAGGTTGTGAGGAACTACACCACTGGCCAGGTAATTAGTAAAGTCTGCATACCATGGCACTTCCTCAAGATTAGTAGCGAGCAGCTGCTCATCTGGTAAGGTTTCCAGGATCTCTTCGACCTCGATTGCTTTTTTATCTCCTTCAAGTCGTGATAGATGATCAGTGACTTGATTTTCTTTACCATTACGGTCACGAATTTTGAGGTCGAATTCTTGCAACAGCAGCACCCAACGAATCAGGCGCGGCTTAGACTCCTTTTTCTCAATTAGGTACTAGAGAGCTGCGTAGTCAGTATATACGATTACCTTGGAACCAATCAGATATGATCGGAACTTGTCGAAAGCAAACACCACCGCCAATATCTCCTTCTCAATCACAGTGTAATTCAGTTGGTCTCCACTCAGCATTCTACTAGCGTAGTATATCGGATGCATCAACTTGTCTTTTCGCTGTCCCAGCACTGCCCCCACTGCGTAGTCACTTGCGTCACACATAAGTTCGAACGGTTGCTCCCAGTCGGGGGAAACTATGATAGGTGTTGTGACTAGCCTCTTTTTCAGCTCCTCAAATGCTACCCTACAATCATCAGAAAACAAGAAAGGGTGATCTTTTTCTAACAACTTACAGAGATGGTTGGCGGTCTTGGAGAAGTCCTTTATGAATCGCCGATAGAAACCGGCATGCCCGAGGAAGCTTCTGATTGCTTTGACTGAGGTTGGAGGGGGTAGCTTTGCTATCACATCTACCTTAGCACAATCCACCTCAATTCCTTTGCGTGACACCAGGTGTCCCAAGACTATGCCTTCTTGTACCATAAAATGGCACTTTTCCCAATTCAGAACCAGATTAGTCTCGATACACCGCTTCAGCACACGAGTCAGATTTATCAGGCACTCATCAAATGAGTTCCCCACCACTGAGAAGTCATCCATGAACACCTCCATTATATCCTCTACCATGTTAGTGAATATGGCCATCATGCACCGTTGGAATATGGCAGGTGCGTTGCATAGGCCAAAGGGCATCCTCCGAAAGGCATAAATGCCATACGGGCAAATGAAAGAGGTCTTCTCTCTGTCCTCCGGTGCAATAGAGATCTGATTGTACCCGGAGTACCCATCCAGAAAACAGAAATGTGACCTCCCTGCCAATATGTCTAACATCTGATCAATGAAGGGAAATGGGAAGTGATCTTTCCGGGTGGCTAGATTTAACTTTCAATAGTCCATACAAATTCTCCAACCCGTGATGGTTTTTGTAGAGATCAATTCATTCTTATCATTCTTGACCACCGTCATGCCACCCTTTTTAGGAACACATTGAACTGGGCTAACCCAGCTGATGTCAGAGATTGGGAAAATAATTCCCGCATCTAACCACTTGATTACTTCTTTCTTCACAACTTCCTTCATATTGGGGTTCATCCTTCTTTGGTGTTCCCTGGAAGGTTTGTGTCCCTCTTCCAGTGGAATTTTGTGCATACAGTAGGCGGGGTTGATCCCCTTTATGTCTTCTATGGTCCACCCAATGACAGTCTTGCACTCCTTCAGTACCTGCAATAGTTGTTGAGCTTGCACATCTAACAAACTAGATGAGATAATAACAGGTAATGTGGAGTTAGGTCCAAGAAATTCATACCTGAGATGGGCAGGCAATAGCTTTAATTCCAGCTTTGGTGCTTCTTCGATGGATGGCTTGGCTGGAGGAGTTTCTCGGTTTTCCAATTGCAAGGGCTCAAACTCTAGGGGTCTATCCCAGAACCCTCTACCCTCTAACGCCAACACCTATTCCGCCAGCTCCTCTCCATTTACCTCATCCAAATTCATTAGACATGCAGCAAGGGGGTCCTCAATAGTCAACCTTTCATCATCAGTCTCTACAATTACATCCACAGCATCAATAAGAGAGCAATTGGCAAATTCACTAGGTTGCCTTATAGACTTCTGCACATTAAATGTTATTTCTTCATCGTTTAGTCTCATCTTGAGCTCCCCAGTCTCACAATCAATTAGAGCTCTCCCAGTGGCCAGGAACGGTCTTCCCAAAATTATGGGAATCTCTTCATCCACCTTATAGTCTAGGATCACAAAATCTGCAGGGAACATAAATTTCCCTACCTGAATCAGCACATCGTCTAGGATTCCAAAGGGACGTTTCACAGTCCTATCAGCAAGCTGCAACAACATAGAGGTGGGTNAAAAGCAAAATTACCAATAGTGTATGGAATTGTAAAGCTCCCTGGATCAGACAGCTTTTCCGCAATTGGTCTAGTCACCACTGTACTACAGGTCTGAGTAAGAGTAACTGTGGCCACGTCTTGAAAATCAAACTTTCGGGACATCAAGTCCTTCATCATTTTTGCATACCCAGGCATCTCCTTCAAAGCTTCAATCAATGGTATATTTACCTAGATTTGCTTCAGCATGTCAAAGAACTTCTTGTATTGCTCCTCCTTTTTGTACTTAGCCAACCTTTGGGGGAAGGGTGCAGGGGGTCTCTTCTTCCCAATCAATTGGGACTTATCTTTCTCAGCTGGTACATCAACTACTGGCTCCCGTACAGTTTCAGCTTCCTTCTCGGTCTCATTCTCCATGCTATTTTCTTCTTTAGCAGGTTGGACTGGCACCTCTGTCAGTTTCATTGATTCATCTAGCTCGATGGGCACTGGTATGAGTATCTCAGCCTGTCTAGCTTCTCGAACCTGTCTAGCTTCTCTACATCCAGATCTCTGCCATTACGTAGACTCACCGCCATCAGTTGCTTCAGTCTCTGATCTTTTGGATTTATCTGAGTGTCTGTAGGTAGTGTCCCATGAGGACGATTGTTCAGAGACATCGAAATCTGGCCCACATGTACCTCAATATTTTCGATTGCTGCATCATGTGTATCGAATCTCTCATTAATTTTTGCATTAGACCCAATAACCTGCTGCATCATTGCTTCAAATGTAGCAAACCCATCTTCCTGCCTTCCACCATGTTGCTGCTGAGGTGGGTGATACCCCTGCTGCTAATTCTGATTATTGTATCCCTGTGGTCGTGGGTAAGGTGCCATATTATTGGGATGTCTCATACCTCCCATGTTTTCGGTGTTGAACTGTGGTTGTGCTGGCCTACACTGCTAATTTTGTTGACCCCAATTCTGACCATCCTATCTCTGGCCACCATAATTAGACACATAGTTCATGTCTTCAGGGTAGTAATTATGATCGTGTTCTGCATTCCACTTATTACCAACTGTATGACTAATGCAAGATGTGCACAAGCCCCCATTGGTAGTATCAACAATATGTACCTGCTGTTTCTGCCCTGACTCTTCCACCTTTTTGGTGAGTATGCTCATCTGTGTCAACAAGGTAGCCATATTTTCAGCCACAGAATTGGATGGATCTAAAGGCACTGAGTGCACCACTAGAGTGATAGGTGCACCTCTGGTTATCCATCCCGAATTCTGTGCCATCTTGTCAAGCAGACTCTGTCCCTCTCTCCATGTTTTGCTCAAGAATGCCCCACCAGCTGAAGCATCAACAATGTTCTTTACGCTATCTGACAATCCCATGTAGAACCGCTACCCCAACATTAGATCTGGAACATCATGGTGTGGACATATGACCAACATCCCTTTAAAACGCTACCATGTTTCATGCAAAGTCTCCATCGCTCTCTGTTTAAAGCTCAAATCTCATCAATTTGTTGAGCAGTTTTGTTATGTGGATGGAACTTGTTGTGAAATTGCTTGACCAATTCATCCCACGTTGCTATAAAATTTATGGGGAGTGAATTCAGCCAAGTCTGGGTAGCTCCTGTCACTGAGAATGGAAACAATAACAGTTTGATTGCTTCCGGAGTTACATTGGGTTGCCTTTGGGTTTTGCAGATAGACAGGAAATTCTTTAAGTGCTGCTGAGGATCTTCAACTTGTGACCCCGAAAATTGTCCCTTATTCTGCAACAAGTGCAACATGTTATTTGTGATTTGGAATGACTCAGCCTGTATCTGCGGGACTACTATCCCTGTGGATAGATTCTGAGTTGTGGGTTGTGCCCAGTGATGGAGAGCAGCCTTTGGCGTTGGCGCTATTGGTGCTGCTGGGTTTTCCTGGTTATCTCCCATGATTGTTTCGAATTGTGCAGTTGTTGGTTGTTGTTTGTTTTGTCGGTTGGCCCGATTCAAAGCCTTGAAAATTTTCTCGGGATCAGATAATGCTTCTAATACTTCACCAGATCTCGATGAGTTTCTAGGCATGCACATGTGTAACCAAGTCAACAAACGTTAAAATTTCAATGTAAAAATTGGGTATAGAGAAAACTGACTACACTAAGAATTTTTGTACTTCTTTCAATTGTAATTGATAACACCGTTAATTTCCCAGCAATGGCGTCAAAATTTGATCACGCCCAACTATGCCTTATAAAAAGGACAATTCGATCGTTGCAAATATAATCCGGTTTACAAGTCCAGAGTCGAATCCCACAGAGAATTAACCTATCAATTACCTTTGTTGGAATCACTAAATTCTTCATAATCAACTTCCTCAAAAGTTGTAAACAATAGTTGATGGTATTTCTACTAACTAAGATTGAAAGTCAATAAATAAACAGCTGTAAACTAAATATGCTGGATTGTAAATAATAATGAGAAGGTTCTAAGGTAGTGATTTTCCCTATTGATGGAATCCCTTCCGGTTATGTTTCTTATAGATTCACCAAAATATCTCTATCAATCATGAGCACTCTTTTTACCGTAAATCTCTCCCGAGTAATTGCGACAATTTACTAGACGCACTCTCCCGAGTTACGCTAGCTGACTTTGTTTATTACAACTCACTTTAGATTACACCCAAGGCTTCGTTATCCCTAATCCCGTCTTTAAACTCACAATTATAGATCCCTCTTATACTTTGTGAGTGGTGTTGTTCAATAATGACCTAAATATGCACTCTCTCCCGAGTTATGCACACTAAATAGGCACAACTAATTGAGGATCCTGTCAATTAACTACAATAAATACGTAATTGAACAAATAGAGATTAACCGGCAAACTATATGAACATAATCAAGAAGTTCATCCTTCAATAGGTTCCGTCAAAACCTTAGACTAAAATATTTAGCTACTCATAACAACTTGAAGATAAACTAGGAAAATATTCATCATGTAAAATTGCAAGAAAAAGAAGAAATAAAGAACTATGATGTTTTGGGTGATCTCTCACACTTGTGTTTCTTGCCCAAAGTACTCTCTAAAACAAATCTGCCATAATATGGCCGAATTCCTACTTTTTATAAGGGTTTTACACCAAGTTTTCCCGACTTGACACTTTAGTCCCTGGCT
>MU782530.1:51882-95405 GCA_026770625.1 Nicotiana glauca | reverse complement strand
TATTTTAAAAGGAAAAGCATTTCAACAAATGAACTATGGATATTCATGTTTAAAACTAATTAAGTACCATAACTATGCTACGAGAACCGTACCCATAGTAACGATTTATTTATTGTTAATCAAGCCTAAAGCATGCAACGAGGACAGTTAAACAAACAAGAAAGTGAGCACGAAAATTTTTTCTAAGATTAATACAGTAAAGTTCGGTAAAAAATTCCAAATCTGCTTTCTAAATCAATTCCCATGTCCCAACACTCCAACAATCAAAGAATGTAAACTTTAACAGATTTCCATAAATCTCTTAATCACTTAAATCAATCTCAAACCAACTACCATTAATTCCATTCAGTGTGGTGGCTCACTTTGTGAATTTTAACCCAAAATTATTGATCCAAACAGATCTCGCATTCATCACTCTAAAAACTGAGCAACCAATTCATTAAATGCTAAGAGTGGTGACAAGTTCACCAAGGCATTACTAGTCAGAAGAATGTGAAACAAACACAAAACCAAGACAAAAAAGGAGTTACGAATTGATCCGAGAGGAAAAACAAGGAAAATTTCATTTAGCCATTTAACAAAGCAAAAATATCTATTTAGTTTATAAGCCTTACTCAAATTCTGATAGAAAGCAAGGGTGATAGCTTCCGCCATTTCTGAAGTTAGAATTGTTTGATTAATCGAACTGAGACCATTACACGGACTGAAACAAAACAACTAGTACAACTGGAAATCGACACAATGTCAAACGAGTTGGCAGAGATCGAACCGGAATTTTGGATTTTAACCTCCAACAACAAACTCGATCGGCAGCTCCAATAGCGACGAGCTCGCTTAACCCAGCTCCATTTTGAACGAAAATTAGATAAGAAAATCAAAACAAACGGATGCAAGGTTCAGGTCTCTGTATTTTAGTATTGCGGCTGAAGGCTTAGGGTGTTGAAGCCTTGGAGATGTGTGTGAGTATGTTCTGTGTGTATTTTCGATGAAAGAAAATGATTGAATGTGCAAGTGTGTGAAGAAGAAGGAGAGACGCTGGAAGGAGGGGTCCGATTTTTTTTGTAGGGTCCCCCCGTTTTTTTTTTGTTTTTGTGTGTGAGGGTAGTTTTGGTGGAAAAATATTTTGGGAAGGGTTTTGGGGGGAAAATATTTTGGGAAATGTTTTGGGGGGGAAATATTTTGAGCTTTTCAAATGTTTGGCCAATTTGAATTTAAGACCAAGCCTTTTCACTTCCCTTTTCTTTTCGTTGTTCTTTTCTTTCTTTAATTAATTAAAAACCTAAACTAAATTCCTAAATTAATTCAAATTGTAAAATAAGCTAATTATCTAACTATGTAAAAATGATAATTTTTTGTGATTTTTTATTAATAACACAATTAACTCAATGTAATTAATTCCTAAATGCAAATTAAACCTAAGGTGACATGAAATTAAAATGTGACACTTTTTTTTAATGGTTTTTCTATAATTTTAAAAATATTAAAAATACATGAAATGCAACTAAATAAAGAAAAATACCTAAAAATTAATTAAAATTATTTTGGTCTATTTTTAAGAGTTATTTTCATATAGGAAAAAATCACGTGCTCACAGTCACGGCGTTAAATCAGACGCTTCTTGGGAGGCAAACCGTGTTCGTTTCTTTTTTTCTTTTTAAGTTAGGTGTTATTTGTGTTCTAACTTGATTTTAAGTGTGCCACATAGATGAGCGTGACTTACAAGAAAGGTGGACAAAAAATGACTAAGTGTTCAAAATTGTGCGAGCCGCACATTTCTATGTGCCACGGTAGAAGAGCATTGCGGCCGTATATTTATCATGTGGAACGCACATTTGACATATTGAAAAAGTTTCAAAATGCTAACTCTTTGAAGTTTGAGCTTGTTAGTGCGGAGGCTGATCTATGACCGCACGTGAAATCTGCGGCCGCACCTAAAAATGTGCGGACTGCATATTAAAATTTGAGACTGTCAACCCAAGTGACAGAGTGCGGACCGCACATGAAAATGTAAGGAAGAACTCGACTATTTTCCATTTGAACACTTGGTGTAAATAGAGGAATAGAGATCATTTTACACTTTTCCCTCTCTAAACAAACATTGTTTCTTTGTTCATTTTCTTGAGAGATTTTAACTGTCCTCACACAACCAACTGTGATTATTCACCCATAGCACTCACTCTATCTAGTATGCTTCAATTTTATTTAATAGTTTTGTATTACTTTAATTTTTAGATATTTAATTCTTTTTAGGCCAACTGTTATTAGAGTTAAACTATGTGCCCATGTGGGGTATATCTGAAATAGTAATCATAATACATGCTCTAATGAGTTTGGGTTAGTGAAATTTCATATTTTTACCATGTTGCCATATCTATTTGTGCAATAAATTAAAAATTTAAGAAGAAAAATTATGACTGTTCGTAACTTTTGAAATCTGCGGCTGCACTTGAATTTTTGCAGTCCTCATATTAAGAGTTTTGGAAACTCAATAAAGAAGGATCTGTGGCTGCAATTTAAAATGTGGGGACCGCAAATCAACCATCGCATTCTTCAGAGACTCTGCACTTTGTGAGTCTGAAGTACGATTGCACTTGCAAACTGTGCGGCGGCCGCATATAAAAAATGTACGGACCGCAGAACCCATTACATGCATACCTATGTTATACTCAACACCACTGTGTCCAATTGTCCCTCTCTTGCCTACAAAAGTCCTGAATGTGTTGAATAATGAATTGCAACTAACAATCTTCTTTGTTTTGATACAGACAATGGTTCGATCGAGGTGACACTACAAAGGGAAGGGGTGAATCTTATAGGGGTAGAGGTAGAGTTACCTTGCCCCTTGGCCAGCCTATGACCATTAGAAAGAAAGCCAAAATAGGCAGAGGGAGAGGACAGACATCTCTGAGTCTAGTTTCTATGTCCCGTCTAGGGAAGTGTTAGAGGGCAACTCAGCCTCTTCAGGAGGAGCTGACAGCCGCACAGCCGAAGCCACATGGGATATACTAGCTCAGTGATAAGCCTCATTTATCTTACAGCACGTCCGATGGGTCGGAGAGTTCTAGACAGTCCTCTGATCCATCATCTACACCAGACATAGAGGCACAGACTATACAGGAGATCCTTGATGATGGTAAAGGGGGAGATGGTACAACCACGGGTATGGATAGATCAAAGAAGTAGGAGGTATGGGAGGATAGGTTTGTCAGTTTGGCTGCCTTCACTGGTTTTTATATATGGTGGCCAATAAGGTCTTTGACTCTTGAGAGGCATTTTTATCAAAAGACTTGGAGAAATACAACCTGGAGATGTTAAGGCAGTTTAGAGCAAAAAAGGGTTGGATGTGGTTCACTGAAAGGGTTGAGGATGCCAAGGAATACCTTGTCGGAGAGTTCTATGCCAATGTTTCTCACATAAATAAGGGGAGGAAGGTGACTAAAGTACGTAACTCCAAGGTGAGGTTTTATTAGCATATGCTAAATGCGTACTTGAGATATGAGGATGTGGAGCCAAAGGAGTATCTGAAAAAATGTGTAATGAAGGAAGAAGTCCGACCTTGGATGGCTGAGGTCTTAGCACTACCAGTCCATCACTACCATGGATTATCGCTGGAGTTCCCATTCAGCGAAACATATTGAGCTTTGAGACTAAGGGGTGGTAGAAAATTGTTTGCAGCATATTGGATCCAAGCAAGAATGAGACTTATCTTCCTATTCCTCAGGTTGTTCTTGTGGCTTTCATCATGGCTAGGTACCCAATTAACGTGCGTGTCGTGATCTCGGACAACATTTCTATGATATCACGACAGGCTAGTTCGGCATACCCTTATCCCAAAACTATCATAGAGTACCTCACTGATGCAAAGGTAGAGCTGAGATCTTTGGACACCAAGGTGAAGCCAAAGAATCCATTTGACTAGTATTCACTGATGGATGAGACCAACCCAAAGAAGAAAACCCAACCATCTATCACTACAGGCCAGTTTTATGAGCCAGCAGTGGTAGTTACTGAGATAGCAGACCTTCCATCCACCTCTATTGAGCCCTCTTCCGGTGCTGCTGCTATGCCTCTGTCATCATCCTCAGCTCCTACCACAACCCCAAGGCAACCCCTGCTATAGATATGAAGCTAGTGTACATGCCTACAACTCCATTATCTGTTCTACGAGTCTCCCAAACATTGGTGAGTATCTACAATTAGATGCATACAGCTACTTCAAATCTGTCAGACTTGTCTAGTACTGTTGCCGTGCAATCCACTACACATGCACCACAGGCCCCCTCTAACATTGATGAGATGCTAAAAAAAATTCTGGACAACCAGAAGAAGATCATGGATACCTTGGTGCAACATGGGCGGATTATTGAGGAGTTGGGAAAACATGTGAAAAAGATGAGGAAATCCCAATAAAGAAAGAAATCAGTTGACACGCTTAGAAAAGAGTTGACTTGACTTGCTACAGATGGGGACCTACATTTTTATATGCAACTTGACCGCACCAGTCCGTCCCAGATCCTTCCGCACTGTCTGCACCAGTAGCACTAGCTGTCCAGTTTGAGGAGCCAGACCTTGCTGCCGACATTGTTGAGGCAGTGCATGTGATGTTCACCAGTCCCGCCATGCCTAGATCTAACGATGATGGGATACAGTGCACTAATCCCGAGGGAGATGATATTGCTCGGGACACTGAGATGTCCAAGGATCCTTAGGGATTTCTCTTCACCCTCTCTTCTTTCCCTCTTATTTTTCTAAGCATTGGGACAATGCTTACTTTTATTCGGGGGTGGAGTTTAATTCATACATTGACACATTTTGGATCCATTTGGACTGTAATAATTTCATAATTCTCTGTCTTTTCTCATTATTAGTTATCTTCCTTAAGTAGTTTTTGTTCATTAGCTTCTTTATTTTTTCACTTTAGTTCTTGTTTGTTAAGTAGCTTCTTTTTATGCTTTTGTAGACAATAAGCCTTTGGTTTTCTTAACGTCATGATTCTTTCCAAAGGTAGTTTTTGTGTGAACCGGATGACTCGTCCCAACGATGGATGGCGTGACAATCTTCTTAAGGGAATGGGTCCGTTTTCGTGTTTAGGTAATAACAATAGTAGTAGTAGTAGTAGTAGTAGTAGTAGTAGTAGTAGTAGTAGTAATGAATAAAAAGTCCTAATCAAGTCATTCTATAAGATTTAATCATGCTTCATTTAGTACCAACACAGTTAACTACGTGTTTATGGTTAGAAACAAGGTTTTTGAAAGAAATAGCTCTAGTTAGTGACTTTGAAACTCTTGAGTTGACTTTGGCAATCATCGAGTGGTTTATTGGACCATAATGACATTTAAACTTGAATGTGATTGTTGTAGGCTCTCGACTCTATCCTCTTTTAGGGTCTAGTTTATGTAATGGGTGAGATGATTTGTTTCTAGTCCAAGTATCTGTGCGAATTGTCTAAAACTTGCCCCAAATGTGATTCAAGATAAAATCCTAAAACAACAACAACAACAACAACCCAGTATAATCCCACTTAATGGGGTCTGGGGAGGATAGTGTGTACGCAGACCTTACCCCTACCCTGGGGTAGAGCGGCTGTTTCCAAATAGACCCCCGACATCCTTCCCTCTAAGAACTTCCCACCTTGCTCTTGGGGAGACTCGAACTCACAACCTCTCGGTTGGAAGTGGGGGTGCTTACCATCAGAGCAACCCCTCTTGTCTCCAAGATGAAATCCTAAGTTTTGCTTTATTTGAAAAATAATTATAGGCTTTCCTTGGCCCATTTGAGATTTCTATTGCCAACCAATGTCGTTATCCCCAGTCAACCCCCCTTTGAGCCTCTACCCTTTCTTATTTGATAACCATATTATAAGCTTTTACCCATTTTGTCGTGACCCTCCCTTGGCAACCAGACTTTTCTTAACACTCTTGTATAAAAAAATGGCTTAAGGCATAAGTTTGGGGGAGATATGAGAAGTTTGAAAGAAGTATCAAGGTACAAATAGAGAAAAGAAATGATCTCTGCGAAAAAAAGAAAGAAAGAAAAGAAAAAAAAACAAAAAGAAAAATGCAAAGAAGAGAATAAGTGAACGGGTTGATGGATTCAAAAAGAGGTAATGATACCTAACATGAGCATCAAAGGGAGAAAAAGAATGAAATGAACAAGAAATATTGAGGTCAAGTCTCTCTAGCCCCCAATAGAAAGAAAATACTTCTAAGAATTAGTAATTGTGAGTCGAGAAATAAAAATGTGGAGTGCTTAAGGAAAGGTGTAACTACTTACCTATATGGTAACCTACGATAATCCAAAATCCTTCATTACAACCCGAAAGAAGTCATACCTGAATTCGAACAGAGTGAGCTTACATTAGTGGTGATCTACATGAGGGACAAGCCTATGGTACTTGAAGCCCGTACTTGTGAAATTCTCTTATGAGAGAAGAGTGAATCTTTCATGAATCTTAAGATTGAGTGCTAACTTTTTAAGTGATCTTGGCAAATGGAAGGTAGAGGAGGAAGAGTTTGGAGCCCACCATGACCTACATGATTAAACAAGAGTCCTTGATGAGTAAAGTCAAGTCTTGAAGCTCAAATGTCACATTAGAGCTATATGTTATGACTTATCACCTTGTAGATAATGCACGAGTAGTGTAGTCAATTGTTGGTCCTAACTGAGTATGAATGGCTCACCATTGACTCGCTAAAATGATTTTTAACTTTGAGGACGTGGGAATTTGCTGGAGGAAAAGTTGATAAGTTCGGATTTTGACACTTAATAATACCTTTTTACTTTTATAATAGTCCAAAAATAATGATTTATGATCTCAAAACTAATAAAAGTGTGAAAATTACAGGAATATTGGAAATTTGGGCTCTTATGAAGAAATTCGACTCAAAAAGGCAATAAGCGGTGCAACACGCAAGAAGTGCAGTCCACGGAGGTATTTCTGCAGCCGTAGAAGCAAGTGCGGACTGCAGAATTCCCTCTACGATCGCAGGACTGGTGTAGAAGACCAACAACACTTAAAGAGGAAGTGTGGCCACACATGAATTGTACAGCCACAAAACATGGTCCGTACTGATAAGAATTCAAAACGTTCAGAGAGTGTGCGAATCACACAAGAATTGTGCGACCGCAGAAGCTGCATTGTAGTCACAGACCAAATTGTGCGGTTGTAGAATCTAGTTCCTTACAAGACCAAGCAATGTGTGGACCGCACAAGAAATTGTGCTGCCACAGAACCTACCGAGGGACATTTTTGTCAGTAAATTTTGGGGCACAATAAATATACGGGAATAACATTTTTAGGTCGAGTTTTGAAGTTTAAGCAGATGTAGCCGTTGTAGTTTTCCATATTAGGAAATATGTGATCATTTTGGGATAAAAAATATCATAGTTTGTCATTTTAATCTTATATTATGAGTTTAATTAGTATTTCTTCTTTGTTTTCATCATTTTCTACTATGAGTAGCTAGAAATTTACTAGGATTGTGACCCAACCCTAGTATGTAACCTTATGGGTATTTAATTTAGTGCTTGCTTATGATTTGATATTGATTATTTAGCCTTGTTTATGCTTTAACTTTATAATTAATGATTGCAAACAATGATTCATGCCTTTTTGACTTGGTTTTTGCTTGAGAAAGAGGGACCTAGTTTAGAAAAACTTGGCTTACAAGAAATTTAGCTAGTTGAGGATTTGACTAGCCTAATTAAAAGGTTTGAACTAGAGATAGGGGAAATCCGACTTGAGCTCATATCAACTATTTAGCATGATACCCATTTGGGCTTGAGAAAGACAAATTGGGTAAAATCACTCTAGGACCGAGAGGTACTGAGTGGGTAACTTAGAGTTGAGAGCTATAATACATCTCGATCAATAAAACAAGTGTTAAGTACTTAACACATTAGGCATACACCTAGGTTAAGGTCGCATCCCTAGGATTTTTGACCATTTGGTAAAAACAACAAAAACAATCACTTGTTTTCTAGTTTCTTCTCATTAGTTTATAATTGTTAGTATTAATTTAGAAGTAGAAAATAAAATCCCACTGTCCGGAAGTGTAATTTAGTTATTTAATTTGATCTCATCAAGTGTATACCCTAACACCCATATTAAACTCCCTGTGAAAATCAACCCCGATTCTTGTTGGGTACTATTCTTCCAACGATTGTTTCCACTCACTATTGAGTGTGGATTGGACGTGGATTAACCGACTATAATCATCTATGAATGTCAAAGTAATTGAAAGGAGCACGAGAAATAATTGGTGAAATGTCCCAACATCACTGTGAATGACATCAAAATACTTTTTAGCACGACTACCAAAATTAGGAAAAGGAAGAGTTTTACTTTTGCCTAATTTACAAGTAGAACAATCAAATGAAGCAGCTAAATACTAATTTTCATTTCCCAAATAAACTAGAATTTGATAAATGAGACAACACTATAGAATTTGAATGTGCTAGACGTTTATGCCAAACCTCTGTTCTACTAACTATAGAATTACAAATAAAAGACATAACACGAGGAATGGAAAAATGTATAGGAAACGATCTTCCAACTTTAGGCCCCTTTACAATTATCTTCCCCACACCTGATCCTGCACGAGTCAATCATTACGAGAAAAATTCACATCACAATTATTATCTTCCAATTGGCCAACTGAAATAACAATAGTTGCGAGCTTTGGTGATAGAAAAACATTCTTGAAAGTTTGAGTAATATCCCCAACTTTGGTAATGAAAAATTACTACCATTCACAATCTGAATTTGTGATGGACCATGGTAGCCACGTATATTTTTTAGCATACTAGTTGAGTTTGTCATATGATTGGAAGCGCTAGAATCAACAAGCCAAAAATTAGATGTAATATCGTTACCTTGTAGCCCCAAAGCAGAAAAGGCTTACACAATCATTTATTGTACCATTTCAGGAGTAAGAACTAGTCCAACTGTTGGAGTAGCAAATTGGTTGCTAGTTCCAACTGAAGATTAGTTATCATCAGTCAAACTATTTATCCCAACTTAAAAAAGAATTAATCCTACAGTTTTGAGGATGTGCGAGATACTCTTTGATAATATGTTTGTGCTGCTTAATTTTTTACTATAATTGCTAGCAATATGACCATATTCTTTGCAATTGTACCATTGCGTTATGCTCATAACTCTGCCCTTTATTTTTTCTTGAGCACCAAATGCAATAGTATGAACACTTTCTTGCTTGAGGACATTTTATGTGAAAAGACGTTGCACTTCACGAAGTAATTCTCTAAAAAAATAAGCAAGGAGGGAGGTCGTCCACCATTCATTAAGTTAGAGCGAACACTCTCAAAATTAGATCGCAATTTCATTAACTAATTGGTCTCGCTTGCTTTGCTTATGAACTGCTTGAGTTATAAAGAGATATTTAGAAGGTATTTTAACATAAACAATATCAGTAAATTCAGCCCGTAAGTTCTGAAATCCAGAAAAATAATCCTGAACAGAGAGGCCTCCTTGAGAGTAATTAACAATTTCATGCTCTAGCCGAAATCATCTTGGCTATTGTCTTGGTTATAAACCTTTTTGTAAATAATCTCACATGGCCTTTGCAGCCTTGTACGACCTGAGATTAAGAACAATAAGAGGGTCAATTGACCCTAAATTATATGTCATCACCCGAGCATCTTAGATTTTCCACAGACCTATCTTTGAAAGATCAATAGAAGTAGGATCACTTCTATCTATATGGTGCCATAATTCTTTTCCTGTGACAAATAATTGAAATTGAAATTCCAAGCAGAATAATTTTTTTAGTGAAATGAACACTGAAGGACTCAAACTAATGTGAAGTCATGTTTTTAATAGAGAAAATAAAAAACATAATAAAACAGAAAAAAATTGCTAGAATAACCAATATCAAGACCAAGACCAAAAGATCTAGATGCTTAGGACTGCTTGTTGACGAACAGTCAAGAGAACTAAACTTTCAAAAAAAGTAATTGAAAGGAACCACAGATGAAAGAAATTAAGAATAAAAACTATGAAAATGATGCTTTAATACCATGTGAATGTCACACCCTGAATTCGGAGCTCGGGGAGCGCGACCAGCGCTCAATTGAGTGAACCCAGTCAAGCGGGCATGTTAGATACTTTCTACCCAAACTCACTTATGAATAAAGGGAATACATATTTTCATTAATTAGACAATAAGGAGATCATGTATACATTACCAATAATTGCCATTAGTTGCTTCATTTTAAAGTCTCAAATTACACACAGTTTCATAGTCGGAAGTGGAACAAGTAATTCAAACACGTCATAACTTGTTTGACTTTCCCAACACTAATATACAACCCACAATATGTCTACAGAGCCTCTAATAGATATAAAAGAGTATTATGATAGTGTCGGAAATAATTTCCCGACTATACTTCAAACACAATACAGAAGGAACAAAAGATACATGACTCCGAAATGAAGTGAGACTCACCAAGTCAGCTGGAAAGAGGGTGTACCGCTATCACTGATCAATGTCTCCAATTGTGGAACCACCTGCATCCATTGAAGATGCAGCGCCCCCAACAAATAGGACGTTAGTACATATGGAATAGTAAGAGTATAAATGAAAAAATACCCTCTCAACAGAACGATTAATAATACAAGCAATAACAATCATAATATTAGTGGAAGCCTCAAACAACATCAAACCTCAAGTTAGGATCAAGACATTGTTCAAATAAATTTCCATATATTACGTTGGGAGATCTTTAGTACTAATATGCCACCGTTCACAATACCAATACCACTGTACTCTTAGTACGAAGTTCAATCACGATCCGATCGGCTAGGCCATTTTATCTAAGACATCAACCACAATCAGAATTTCAATTATAATTTTCAGTACAATCACCACCATATATGCAGTATGGCGTCCGATCACGATCCGATCGCCTAGGCCGTCTCACCACAACGATATGTGGATCGATATTATCCTTTTCTACCAATCATCTCCTCTCATACTTCTTTCACATCTTTTTATTTTATTGGCACTAGTAGCCACAATTATAAAATCATTCTTGGCACGTCGGCCGTATTTAGTATTTCATGTTCACCTTTTTCACTTTCAAACATCATCATCACCATCCACTACAAGGCATTTCAAATCAAGGTTTTTAGTATACTTCTGAGCAATTAAGAATCTTAGGCTAGAGATTTTTCATAAAATTTGGCATAATAGCCTTCGTTTGAACTTGACTTGAAGTCGAAATATTTTTAATTCATACACCATACCTTGAACACGTTCTCAAATTATAACATGACATGATAAAAACATTCGGGATACATATTGAACATATATCTTTCAACACAAGTTTATTCGGAATAGCCAATTTTATAATGAACAACTTGGGACTTACATAAATTACATGAATAGCGTGGGATTCAATTCCAAGAGAGGAGTTTAGCCAACATACCTTGCTTTGAGATTTATTAAATTACTACAATATTCCAGAAATCTCAGCAACTTCAATCTGTTTAGAAACATAACAAAATTGAACCATAATTAGGAAGAAGTTCATGGTCCGGCTCATTTGAGCATTTTATCAAACACTAGTGTGCAAATTAGTTACAAGGTCCTTCTACAAGGTTTCCTTCACCCCACAACCAACTCAACACCAAGAGTTCAACGATATTTGCACAGCCCTTGATAGTACATGAATACATAAATAATACTACCACACCCAAGATTCATGCTTTCTATTAATCATCTTGCACCCCAAATTCGAAATTAAAAATTAGTGTATGGAACCTTACCTCTTAGAAGAAGATCTTGTGATTGGCTTCCTTGATTCTTGAACGCAAATGAGTCTTGACTATCCGCAAAGGCAAGACAAAACGGAGAGCATATGGCAAGGGATACCGGAAAATGAAAAAAAAAAAAGGCTGGTAAGTTGGAATTAACCATACTTCTCTATTGGTGGAAGACTCACATTTATCAGCAGTGTCCTTCACTCTCTACCATGTATATCATGTCACCCTTTCCTAACCCCACTGTAAAAGAGACATAATATTTTGAGAAAGGATTTCTTTTGGCATGGTATAACAAAGTAAAGAAAGCCTGCCCCTTGTAAGATGAAGTTGTGTTACAGAAAGCAAGCACTGGACCACGAAAAATGGTTGTGAGGTGATTCACACAAGCTGTGGGGCCCACTAAATGGATGTAATCATAGAAAAAATGGCAGGGAAGAAAAATTTACAGAAGATATATATTTGAAGCTTGATCAATGTGCAACTAACATAATTTTCAAGACAAACCTAAATGACTAAAAAGTGGGAACGATATTTGAATTCCTCAAAATTCTGGACATATTCCAAGGCTTGACTGATGATGCCGGTATATCTTGCAGGAAAGCCCAAAGCAAAGGAATCTTTTTGATACAATCTTGCTAAAACTCCTTATCTGTAATAACATTCAACTAATTAATTGGCCTCCGAAACAAATAAGGACATCCAATACTTCTCCTGCTTGCATGTGGTCATTGGTGCTTGATTGACAAAAGAAAACCTATATAAGAGAGGTCTCACTCTATGCAATAGGTGCTACTTACGTGATGTTGGGAATAAACCCCCACAGAAATAATATTCACGGTAATAAAAGCGGAATAATAATGTAGCACCGAGATACGGTAATTAACAAAAATAAAAGAGTAACAATGACACCAAGATTTTTACGTGGAAAACCCTTTTGAATAAGGGAAAAAACCACGGCCCCGAGAGGAGAAACTGATATCACTATAGTAAGGAATTTTACACTTTGTAGTTCCGAGTAAAATCCTCCAAAGACCACTACAACACTCAAAAGAAATAACCCTCTTTTGATATTCCCACCTCACTACAATATCGCTCACTCTCTATTTTTCTCACAGACTAATTTCTTATACCCTGTCTGTGAAACCTCACTCTTTCTTTCTCTCTTTGTTGGTGTGTGGAAATGAGAATTGAAGCTCTCCTTTTATAGCCAAAGCTTCACTCTCTAAAGCCTACAATATTTGACAATTTACACACACTTTTCACAATTCAACAAAGTTGGCTACCAACCCAAAGAAATTCAACAAGGTTGGCTACCAACCAAAACTAATTCAACAAAGTTGGCTACCTAACCAAAACAAGTCAACAAGGTTGGCTACCAAACCAAAGAAACTTTTATTAGGCACATGCCTAATACTTCTTCAAATGAGATGGACATCATCAATCTCCCCCTCCAGTCTCATTTATCTAGAGGAGGTAGCACTGTCTTCTAATTTGAGTGCATGCCGACAAGTTCTTTGCATAGCTCGAACTTGTTCCTTTGTACCACCTTCGTCAGCATATCTGCGGGATTCTCACTTGTAGAAATCTTCAAGACTTTTAGAGATTCATCATCTACCATTTCTCGAATCCAATGATATCTCACGTCAATGTGTTTGGTCCTTGCATGGTACATAGAGTTCTTGCTAAGGTCTATTGCACTTTGACTGTCACAATAGATGGCATACTCCTTCTGATGCAATCCAAGCTCTTGAAGGAACCGTTTGAGCCATATCATCTCCTTTCCAGTTTCTGTAGCGGCAATGTACTCTGCTTCAGTTGTTGAAAGTGCAACACACTTCTGCAACTTAGACTGCCATGATATAGCTCCCCCTGAAAATGTAAACAAATATCCAGTAGTAGATTTTCTGTTGTCAATGTCACCTGCCATATCGGCATCTGTATAGCCCTTTAAGATTGGATTAGATCCTCCAAAGCACAAACAATCTCCCGTGGTACCTCTCAGGTACCTGAGTATCCACTTGACTGCTTCCCAATGTTCTTTTCCTGGATTTTCAAGAAACCTGCTGACAACACCAACTGCGTGAGCAATATCAGGTCTAGTGCATACCATTGCATACATTAAGCTTCCGACTGCTGAAGAATAAGGAACTCTAGCCATGTTCCCTTTCTCTTCCACTGTTGTAGGACACATCTTTTTGCTCAACTTTAGATGACTAGCAAGAGGTGTGCTAACTGGCTTAGCATTCTTCATGTTGAAGCGTTCTAGTACACGTTCAATGTACTTTTCCTGAGATAGCCACAACTTTCTACGTGTTCTCTCTCGAACTATCTTCATCCCTAGAATTTGTTGTGCAGGGCCCAAGTCCTTCATATCAAATGACTTGGACAGATCTCCCTTCAACTTTGCTATCAACCCCTTGTCTTTTCCTACAATTAACATGTCATCCACATACAACAATAATATAATAAAGTTATTCTCAGAAAATCTTTTGAAGTATACACATGGATCAGAATAGGTCTTTAGGTATGTTTGACTTTTCATGAATGAGTCAAACTTCATGTACCACTGCCTTGGTGCCTGCTTCAATCCATAAAGACTCTTATTCAATTTGCACACCATGTATTTCTTTCCAGCTACTTCAAATCCTTCTGGCTGCTCCATATAAATCTCCTCTTCCAAATCTCCATGAAGAAATGCAGTTTTCACATCCAACTGCTCCACTTCAAGATCTAGGCTAGCTGCTAAGCTCAAAATAGTTCGAATAGAAGTCATTTTGACAACAGGTGAGAAAATTTCGTCAAAATCAATACCTTTCTTTTGTTCGAAGCCTTTAACGACCAATCGAGCTTTGTATCTGACCAGCTTGCCATTTCCATCTTTCTTGAGTTTAAAGACCCATTTGCATTTGAGTGGTCTTTTACCCTTTGGAAGTTCAACCAGCTTGTACGTGCCATTTTTCTGTAGAGATTCCATCTCTTCTTGCATAGCTTTCATCCACTGGTTCTTTTCTGGATGGGACAACACCTCCTTAAGACTTTCTGGCTCCCCCTCATCACTGATGAGAACATACTCTGTGGACGGGTACCTGCATGATTCTACCCTTGGCCTCTCTGATCTCCTCAGAGGTTGAGGTTGTTCTTCTTCCTGAGTGGGGTGCTCCACTTCCTCGACACCTTCATCAAGTTGCTCCCCCTGCTCAATAACCTCACCAGGTTGCTCCCCCTGCTCGGCAACCTCGTCGGTCGTACTTTCTGCACTTGTGGGATTGTTAGAAGTAGAAGGAATAGTAACAAGGTTAGGAATTATACCATTCTTCGCCTTTTCTGACATATCAGCAGCAGTTCCAACTTCACTTTCTCGGAAGACTACATCTCTGCTTCTGATGACCTTCTTCTTTACAGGATCCCACAATCTGTACCCGAACTCTTCATCTCCATATCCGATAAATATGCAGGGAACAGATTTATCATCCAGCTTTGTTCTCTGCTCTTTTGGTATATGTGCAAAAGCTCTGCAACCGAACACCTTCAAATGTGAGTAGGACACCTCCTTGTTGGTCCAAACTCTCTCTGGGATGTCAAACGCCAACGGAACTGATGGACTCCTATTGATCAGGTAACAGGCTGTCTGAACTGCTTCACCCCAGAATGACTTAGGCAGTTTAGCCATTCTGAGCATGCTTCTCACCTTCTCCACAATGGTGCGGTTCATCCTCTCGGCTATGCCATTGTGCTGTGGGGTTCCAGGAACTGTCTTTTCATGTCTGATCCCATGACTTGAACAATACTCTTCAAATTCCCTTGAAGTGTACTCACCTCCATTGTCACTTCGGAGACGTTTTAGCTTTCGACCAGTCTCCCTTTCTACTAGAGCATGAAACTTCTGGAAAACTTGAAACACCTGATCTTTGGTTTTCAAAATATAAACCCATAATTTTCGTGAAGCATCATCAATAAAAGTAACAAAATATTTGTTACCGCCCATTGATTCAATTTCCATTGGGCCACAAACATCAGAATATACTAAATCAAGTATATTCAATTTTCTTTCAGACGATGTCTGAAATGAGACTCTATGTTGCTTACCAAATAAACAGTAGTCACAGGGTTTTATTGTTGTACCTTTGGCATAAGAAATAAGTGATTTCTTGGCAAGAATCTGCAATCCCTTCTCGCTCATATGACCCATTCTTTTGTGCCACAAATCTGCAGAAATCCCATCTTGTGCCGCGTTCAATTCACCTTGGCATATTTCTGCATTTGTCTTGTACAACGTGCCATGAGCAACTCCCTTTGCAATCACCAATGATCCCTTAGTGAGTCTCCACTTTTGATTTGCAAAATAGTTCTCGTATCCATCTCGGTCTAAAGCAATTCCTGAGATCAAGTTCATCCGCAAATCAGGTACATGCCGCACGTCCTTTAGAACCAATGTGCATCCGACATTTGTCTTGATACAGATGTCACCAATCCCCGCAATCTTTGAGTAACTTGTGTTACCCATTCTCACAGTGCCGAAATCCCCTGCTACATATCTGCAAAAAAGATCTCTTACCGGTGTGGCGTGGTAAGATGCTGCTGTGTCAACCACCCATTCCGACTCTGGACCTGACAGATGCATGCATTCCTCTTCCTCATTTATAAAGAGGACAACATTATCATTGTTTTGCACCATGGCGGCTGTGTTGTCGTCATTCTTCTGGCCACTGGTTTCTCCTTTGCCCTTCCTTGGATTTGGGCAATCTCTTTTGAAGTGACCTGGTTGATCACAGTTGTAGCAATTTCTGGCTCTTGATTTGGATCGGTTCTTTGACTTCCCACGAGCTCCGGATCTACCATAGTTGTTCGAACTCCTTTGATAACTCCTACTTCTACCTTCTGTGATGAGAGCTTGTCCTTGATTTTCAGGCTTCTTTCTCATCTTCTCATTGAGTAAAAGAGCCGATGTAACATCTTTCAACTCAATAGTAGTCTTACCGTGCAGGATGGTTGTTGCCAAATTATCGTACGAAGATGGCAACGAGTTCAATAGCAAGATGGCTTTATCTTCTTCCTCGATTTTCACTCCGAGGTTGGCAAGCTGTGTGATTAGTCCGTTAAATACATTTAAATGTGACAAAAAATTCATACCTTCACCCATGTGTAGGGCGTATAACTGCTTCTTCAGGTACAATTTATTTGTCAGTGTTTTGGACATGTATAGGCTTTCCAACCTTGTCCAAATTCCACGTGCAGTGACTTCATCAATGATGTTATTTACTACATCATCTGATAAGTGCAACCTGATTGCACTAGCAGCTCTTTCATCCAAGTCAGCCCAATCCTCAGCTTTCATGGTATCAGGCTTTTTGGCATCAGCATCTAGTACCTTGTGTAATCCTTGTTGGATGAGCAGATCCCTCATCCTTCTTTGCCATGTTGAGAAACCGTTATCTCCGTTGAATTTTGCTACCTCGTACTTTACTCCGGACATTTTTGTTTTTCACCGAGTATAGTACTACCGACAGTGAATAGTATTTTAGTGAACGAGCAGAACCTGTGCTCTGATACCAGTTGTTGGGAATAAACCCCCACAGAAATAATATTCACGGTAATAAAAGCGGAATAATAATGTAGCACCGAGATACGGTAATTAACAAAAATAAAAGAGTAACAATGACACCAAGATTTTTACGTGGAAAACCCTTTTGAATAAGGGAAAAAACCACGGCCCCGAGAGGAGAAACTGATATCACTATAGTAAGGAATTTTTACACTTTGTAGTTCCGAGTAAAATCCTCCAAAGACCACTACAACACTCAAAAGAAATAACCCTCTTTTGATATTCCCACCTCACTACAATATCGCTCACTCTCTATTTTTCTCACAGACTAATTTCTTATACCCTGTCTGTGAAACCTCACTCTTTCTTTCTCTCTTTGTTGGTGTGTGGAAATGAGAATTGAAGCTCTCCTTTTATAGCCAAAGCTTCACTCTCTAAAGCCTACAATATTTGACAATTTACACACACTTTTCACAATTCAACAAAGTTGGCTACCAACCCAAAGAAATTCAACAAGGTTGGCTACCAACCAAAACTAATTCAACAAAGTTGACTACCTAACCAAAACAAGTCAACAAGGTTGGCTACCAAATACTTTTATTAGGCACGTGCCTAATACTTCTTCAAATGAGATGGACATCATCACGTGAGACAGAGATTGACCCCATCTGTCTCCTCCTATTCCTTCACTGCACAATAACAACACACCTCTGATAGATATTCTCAAGCACCTCAGCACTGTCCTTGCTTACATTTAGTGGAATAAACACACACAATATACACACACAGAGAATTCCCAGGTGCTTCAAGGCGACTACAACGGCACTCTGAAGATCAAGCTCAACTGCTACATTTTTACTCCTTTTAGTGTAGAACGAACTGCGTACATCAAGTTGAAACCTAGCTAGATTTCATAGTCCTTATATACCTGATAGTGGACATACTTCCGATGTTTCAGTTTTTGCTTTTGCAGCCTTCTGATGTACTAACAACAGCACCTTCTTTGTGCAGTGTACATCAATAAGATCCATTTTTTAACGATAAGAAAAACACAAATGTCACTGAAGCGCTCTAAATTTAACATGCAGTACATCGGCTTATTAGCAAATAGAGAGAAAATCTCTTCTTTCACAAGTCAAACTAACTGCTTTTGTTAAATGATTATGACATACAGAGTTGGAGCTTACTGGTTCAGATACAACAACAACAACTACACAGTACAGTCCCACAAGTGATTACTGGTTCAGATAATAAGTTAATAAAACAGATATGTCATTGACATCACTCACAGCTAAGTTCACTAGCAGTACAGACATTGAACAAAATAAGAAAAAAGAAGTCACAGAGACGCACCGCTTGCATACTCAGGAGAATCTGAGTTGACATGATAAATAAGGGGGTACACCGTTTTATTATCCTCCCTTATAGGAGCAAGGTAAATAAAGTCGAACACTTTTATGTTCAAGTCCTGCAAGCCAATTGAACTGTCAATAGTAAAACATCAAGAAGTAACTAAGGAGGTCCATAAGGTGCTGTTACCTCGTCAATCATTATGTCAGAAAGATCGATTGCTCGGACAGTAAATTGCTTCTCGTGCAACCAAGCAATGAGGCTTGCAAGTTGAGTAGCCACTTTTATTCTACCACGCAACCGAAACTCAGTGCCTGCCAAAGGTACAAATGACCCATCAAGAGCATACAGAAGTAGTAAATTTATTTAGTAACAAACTATAGCTTTCTTGAGTACCTCCAATACCAAAACGAAGCAACCCCGACAAAAACATAGTTGGTTTTTCATCATACACAACAGCAAGTGCTTCCTGGAAGCAGAACCCCTTTATCTTCATCAAATTGGGATGCAGGTCTTCACCCGTCAGTATTTCAAGCTCATTCTGCAAATTTTCCAAATAGTTTAGCCACAAATGCTCATATAGAGAGAGAGAAGGGTAGAGAAAGAGAAATGGGATCCAATATAACGATGGTAACATACACAAAATGTGTATGGATGGTCAGCATAGTACTTCTGTCTTGGACAAAAGAAATCCCATGTCTTGATAGTAACTTCTTGCACTTTTACGCCTTTGTCATCGCGAATGACACCTTCGTACAATCTCCCGTACATAGTCTTTAGAATATCCCAGTCAAAGTTTTCAATCATATCTTTCAAATCGTCAAATCTGTATGGTTTCACACCACCCAAGGGTGCTAGAGTCATTCTCCAAAGAGAACTCCTGAAGGAATATATAATCAGTGTTGAGAATTAGCAAATAAAGATCCTCACACTAGTCATCTCCTTATAATTTTGGAACTCATACACGCTAGAAGAAGAAAACAGAGGACATCATCTCACCAATTTTTGAGTAAGATATGCAATTATATATTTGTGAAATTTTTCATTGTTTTCTTTCCTAGGAGTGATTTAAGTTAAATTTACAAATGGGTCTATAATCGTTGAGTTGATGTGACAAGAATAATTAAAATCCCATTATTATAACCATAAAATAGACAAAACCTAAGAAAATTACAGAGCAAAAAAGCCAAAGGAGAAGACAAAAATAACAGAAAAGAAAGAACAAAAAAAACTAACACAAAAATCAAGAGTATCATAGATTCGTTCAAAGATTTAAGAAAAGTTAAAGCGGACAATTCTGAAGAAGAAAGTGAGAGAGAGAGAAGCATACTCCGTCCACTCCTGTATTTTCTCGGAAATCATCATAAACCATTCTTCATAATTCAGAAAACAGAGATTGGGGGACTTAATATAGTTGTCCTTATGAAAATAGAACGGTTCATCGCCCCATCGCGCCAATTCCTTCCTCAACTTTTCCAGGCTTTCCAGGCGTTCCATTGATTTTGCACTTTGCAACGAGCGGAATAGATGTAAATCAATATACTCCTTTATTGTATTTTTTCACTTTCTTCTTGAAGTTATATATAATAGGAGTAATATTTTGTAATAGATGCGTAATAAGAGCCAAGAATGCCGTTAAGAACATGAACAATTCATCCAATGGTTATTCATCTTCAACAAAGAAGTTTAAATACAATTCCAAATATATTGGTTCTGTTCTCCCTTTCCCCATTTAATAGTATATATTCTTTACACATTTCAAGTTAAGTTTGAATGTCAAAAATCAATTGATTCTGATACTTAGTAACTTATATTCCAGTTACTTTGTAAACAAGATTCAAGAAAACTAATTTGCTTTCTTCCTCTCATGGAGACCGTTATATATGTGAAGCTGTGTTGGTTTTATTCTACTACTGTCATTAATTCACCCTGCACCCCACCTAACTATTCCCGCAGTAATGCATGTGCGGTGTTATTATCTATCTATATCTATCTATCTATATTATTATAAAATTGTGAATAAAATATTGTATTACAAAAAATAATCTTTTAAAATTAAGCATGATAACTCATAATAAAAGGATACAATCGGAATTCGACATTAGTCTTATAATCCTATTAGTGTTAGGACATAATACTACACATTAGGAATCCTATATGATTATCTTTAGAAATCATATTACTATAGTTATTTTCGGGGATAAATATATAATACCATGGGCGGATCCACGCTGAGGCACCTATTGTCTAAGAGTCCGAGATTATATATTTTACATGAAATTCTATTTAAATGAACAATTCAGTCAAAGATTTGAAGACGAACTATATCGTCGATGTTAAAACTTCTCCTTTTTTGGATACAAAGACAAAAAATTTTGCTCATTAAAACTAATCTTGCACTGTGATTTTGATTCTTAGAGTTTGCAATTAGACTTTACTGAAAATGCACTATTTATTCTCCTTCCTTGATTATCATAGAATTTGTAATTTTATGATTCGTAAAAAAATGAATAATTATTTTCGAAGAAAATGCACATGAAGGTTAGTTTCAACAAAGTGGGTGTAAGTCAAAAATTTTACTAATATGTATCAAAACGTTAAAAAAATAAATACATGAAGAAATTTTGGGTGCGACGATTATTGAAGTATGCTTTCATTGTCTAAAAGTAAAATTCTTATTTAAGTTAAAGAAAATCTTATGGTACATAAATTTATTTCATAAAAAGAGCATTAGAACACAAAATAAAAAGGTTAGTATATTATTAAGAATCAAAATGTTATACAAGCGTCCGAGGAAGCACAACTAGAACCAAATCCTAAACAATAACAAGTTTTCAAGACTATATTATAAAGAGTCGACTCTGGTATAACGAGATTATTCTTTGTAGATGCCTCCGGCAGAGTCGAAATAATATTTTATATCATGCATTACTCGCAAATATCATATCAAGAGGCGTGACACTACTAGCAATAATAGCAAGTGGTGTACCAGCAACAATTTCATTGTGAGCCCACCCACTTTAGATTTGATATACCTCTTCAAACAACTTAAATAACCATCACAAATATATCAAAGTAGAGTAATGGTGCTAAATTTATAAGGAAAGCAAAATTAAAAATATGGGATGAAGCACTTATGGCTAAGTGTCAAACAATCGAAATAATTGCCCAGAGTTCTATAGATATATTGGATATTAATGAATTGTTTGTTCGCTATAGGATTTAGAGGTGATTTATGTCAAGTACTACCAGTAGTTCTTTGACAAGAAATATAAAGTAAGAACAAATTCAGTATTCAGTGTCTTCTTGCTTCGTATCGGTGACGAAGAAGAGCATCTAATAAAAGATGATTTGGTTCTTCCTCAACACTTGGTTATCAATCCTAATGGATAGTAGTGCATTTAATAAGAAAAATATTTCTATCATTAGTTTAAAATGTAATTTGTGCAAATCGCATGATAGAACTAAAGGATATCTTAGCTAACCTAAATGAATATGTTGATCAACTAAATAAAAACAAAATATTTTTCAGTTTTTGACTCAGCATAAAATGATACCATTAGTTACTACCAAGAGGAATACTTAAATACCTTAATATCAAATGGCCTTCTACCATACATGTTTGTTGTCAAGTTTCTTATTTCTTGCGTATGTTACTGTCACCGTATATATAATAGACTCAATTAAAACTGATCTTTCATTGTATATATGTTAGTTTTGAAGAAAACTATGCCTGTCATGCTACTGAAAAATTCAGATAGCTTATGTAATACCACACATATGGTATATAGAAGTTTTGACAACAACGTCATATATGCATAAATTATGATACTGGTTAATGTGCCTTTAAGTATATTCTTATCCATGATTCAACTTTCTTCTTTTGCAGTAGAATATCCTTTTAAATTTGTGTGAAAATAATTTTTAGTATGTTTATGTTTTTCAAATGTAACAAATAAAATATAAGGACAAATATCATAAATATTGGACTATATTTACTGCAATATATTTTCTTGCACAAATATTGTATGTTGCACTTTCAAGAGAGATATCAAGATCAACAACAAGAGGTCTGCCCAAACCAACCAACGCATTAGGAGGAAACATGCACAAAAAAATATTGTCCGCAAAGAAATATTCGCTAAGATACCATCACATTAAATATTTTTAAATTATAATGTCTAATTATCTAACTAACATGACATATCATTTGTGTAAGTTTTGATGATATCCTTTTAATTTATATTCATGTATTATGCTAATATTTTTCTGCATTTAGATGACTGTTGTATTATTATACATAAAATTTTTCTCTTTAATTAAATTTTATTATTCCTTCATATAAATAATTATTTAAATCATCACGTGCTATTATTAACATGCAACACACATTCATAGATACTCGTATTATTATAAAAGCACGAGTGTTTTATGTTAAATATTGAACAACAAAAATATGCTTGAAATATTAATCGACCTTTAAACCCTTTAAAAGATAAATTATTTCTTTAATGAATCAAATTAATTTTGGATATAATTGTAATATTGAATATAATTGTGATGACCCAAAAGGAAAGTAAATTTTGAGTTTCGAGGCCTTAAAAACCTCTTTTGGCATCACCTCAATTCGCGTGTGCAGTCCGGACGCGTAGCCGGGAAGCTATTATGTGAAAATATGTGAAAATTGATGAATCTTGACTTAAAAATAAATTTAAGTTGACTTCGGCCAATATTTTAGATAAACGGACCCGGACCCGTAATTTGACAGTCCTGGAGGGTCCGTAGGAAAATATGGGACTTGGGCGTATGTCTGGAATCGAATTCCAAGGTCCCAAGCCCGAGAAATAAATTTTTAAAGAAAATTATTGGATGGTATCGGGCCAGTATTATGGTTCCGGAGCTCGATACAGGTCTAATATGTGGTTTAAGTCGAGTCTGTGAAATTTAGTAAGAAACAGACTTGAAATGACGTGAATCAGACCGTATTTGAGAAAATTAGAAAATTTGACGTTCTTAAGTGATTTCATAATTTTAATGCTAAATTTATAGTTGTTGATGTTATTTTGGTGATTTGATCGCGCAAGTAAGTCCGTAGGGTATTTTTGAGGTAGTGTGCATGGGCTCGGGTGAGTTTCGGATAGGCGTCGGAGTGTTTTTGGACTTAAAAAATCTGGTTTTCTGTTATTTTGTGTTATGCGATCGCATAGTGTAAATTTCAGGGGTCCTATTTTGTGCTATGCGATCGCATAGGTCCTTCCGTGATCGCGTAGAGTAAATTCTAGAAGATCACCAATTGTTCTATGCGATTGCATTGTTTCTTCTGCTATCGCAATGTGTTAAACCAAGCCTGGGAAGGGAACCCATTTTCTTCTATGCGATCGCATTGCCTTGTCCGTGATCGCAGCGACCAATCTCCCTTACCCTATGCGATCGCATTCCTTTGTCTGTGATTTGCCCCAGTCATTTAAACAGTAGCAGAAACGGGAGTCTTCATAATTTTCATAACTTTTTCTTCCAAGCTCCAAATTGGGCGATTTTTGAAGGGGAACTTCACCACAAACTCATAGGTATGTAATCTTAGACTCATTTTCTTCAATTTTCATTAACACACATTAGATTTCTAGGCTTAAATCATGTTCTTAAGGGTAGAAAATTAAGGATTTGGGTGGAGTTAGGGCTTTTTGTATAAGTGAAATTTAGACCTCATTTTGGGGTTGGATTTTGAAACTAATTACATATTTGAGTTGGTGGGTGAATGGGTGATCGGGTATCGGTCTGAACCTCGTGTTTTAACCAAGAGGGCCCGGGGTCGATTTTTGACTTTCGGGAAGAATGATAGGAAATCTATAATTAAGCATTGAAATTGCATTGTTTAGAATTTATTGATGTTATTAAGTCGATTATGTCTAGATACAATTGATTTGGAGACAAATTCAAAAGGGAAAGCGGTGTTTGAGGCTTGAGTTGGCCATGGAAGTTCGAGGTAAATGTTTGGTCTAATCTTAGCTTGAGGGATTAGGAGTCGAGTTCTATTTGCTATGTGGTAATTGTTGAGTACGACGTATAGGCATGGTGATGAGTATCAATACGTTGGTGCCTAGCATGCCCGTGAGTCTTGTATAGTGATTATCATGACTTCGTTGTATTATCCATGCTTTGGTGATGATTTCTATTTGTTGGACAAAGTTTGTGGAAGTCATTGTGACGTTTGAACATTGAGGACCGTTGGCTCAAGCTGTATAACAAATTGTAAAAGTATAAGTGGTAGTTGAACCCTTTAGACCATTGGCTCAAGTTGTGAAGCGAGTTGTGAAGTAAAAGTAAAAAAAAGAGAGGAGAGAATCATTATATTATTTTCCTTGCCAGGTTAGTATTGCTTTTGATGTTATCTCCCTTGCTGAGACTTGTTGTTGAATTATTATTCCCTTGCCGGGATTCTTATTGTAATTTCATTATTTCCTTGCTCTATTGTTTGTGATTGTTGTTTGGGTAAGGAAAGAAAGTTAAAGCACAAAGAATAATGTCGTGTATGATTTGTGAGGAAAGAGTGTAAAGCACGAAGGGTGATACCGTGCCGCACGATGTACAATTCCGTGCCGACTTTATATTGATTATATGGTGAGGACGAGGTAAAAGCATGAAGGGTGATGTCGTGCAGATATTAATTACTTGATTGCTTTGGTGAGGACTAGAGTAAAAGCACGTAGGGTGATGCCATACCCTTTTTGATTTCTGGTTCTTTGTTGATATCTGGGATATGTTGTTTCTTTCAATTACCTGTTGTCTTTCTATTCTAAATTGATAGCTCCCCTGCAGCAGGTTACCCCTCCCATACTTAACTATTTATTATTGTTCTTCTTTTCCGCCGTATATAGTTGAATTGTACAGGTTTATTTGGTAGTCTGGTCCTAGCCTCGTCACTACTTCGCCGAGGTTAGGCTAGGCACTTACCAGCACATGGGGTCAGTTGTGCTGATTCTTCAATCTGCACTATGTGCAGATCCCGGAGCAGCTTTTGGACCGTAGATTAGGTGGCTGCCTTCAGTCCACACAAAGATCCAAGGTAGCCCTGCAGGCGTCCGTAGGCCCTGGCGTCTCCCTCTATCCCTTTGATTCCTATTTCTTTTCCTTAGTTTAGAAACAGTGTATCGTTTATTTTTCAGACTTTGTATGTAGTATTCTTTGATCATCTGTGACATTGTGACTCCAATTCTGGGTAGTTTGTTTAAACAGTTGTATTGGATACATATGCAGATGGTTTATGGTTTTTCCTCCGCTTATTATAAATTCCGTTGTTTTCACATTATTGTTTCATAATTGCTAAAGAGTATAAAATGGGTAAAACGGAAATTTGTTCAAATAGTCGACTTGCCTATCTCACATTAGTAGGAGCCATGACGACTCCCGAAGGCGGGAAATTCGGGGTGTGATAAGTTGGTATCAGAGCTCTAGGTTACATGGGTCTCGCAGTTCACGGAAAAGCTTAGTAGAGTTTGAGGGATCAGTACGGTGGCTACAGAGTTAGGAAAAATTTCACATCTATTCTTTCTTGTCGTGCGGTTTGGTTTCTCAATGCTGATTGATTTTTATTTTGTTCTTTCACAGATGCCGAGAACGCGCGCTTCCTCATCTGCTTATCAGTAGCCCGAGCCCCCAGCAACACCTCCTATGAGGGGCAGAGGGCGAGGCAGAGGCCGTGCTAGAGGGAGAGGCCAAGGCCGTGCTAGAGGGCAAGGCCGAGGCCGTGCTAGAGGCCGAGGTAGGGGCAGAGCTCAGCCTAGAGCAGTAGCACTAGCGGCGGAGCCTCAGGTTAACTTTGATGATGAGGTTCCGACCCAGACAGTTCCGGTAGGCCCAGCTCATGTCCCAGAGGGGTTTATTGCTACCCCGATATTCCAGGATGCTCTGGTCAGTCTAGTGGGCCTTATAAAGAGTGTCACCCGGTCAAGCTTGCTTCCTGTAGCACCAGCTGTCTCTTAGGCTAGAGGAGGAGCCCAGACTCCTTCTACTCACACTCCGGAGCAGATAGCTCCCCAGTTTCAGACTCCAGCGGTTCATCCAGTTGGAGCAGTTCAGCCGGGTGTGGTAGCTCAGACCGGTGATGGAGCAGCTATGTCTATCGATGCTTTATGGAGATTGGACAGGTTCACCAAGCTCTTCACTACTACTTTCAGCGGTGCATCTTCTGAGGATCCCCAGGATTATCTCGACAACTGTCATGAGGTTCTCAGGAACATGGGAATAGTTGAGACCAATGGGGTCGATTTTGCTACTTTTCGCTTGTCTGGATCCGCCAAGACTTGGTGGAGAGATTATTGTTTGGCTAGACCAGCCGGATCGCCAACTTTGACTTGGGAGAAGTTTACTCAGCTATTTCTGGAGAAGTTTCTCCCATCACTCAGAGAGAAGCCTATCAGAGGCAGTTTGAGCGTCTCCGGTAGGATTTTTTGACCGTTATTAAGTATGAGACCAGATTCATGGACTTGGCTCGTCATGCTCTTATCATACTTCCCATCGAGAGAGATAGGGTGAGGAGGTTCATTGAGGGGCTTATTCAGCCGATTCGACTTCAGATGGCTAGGGAGACTGGGTGTGAGATTACTTTCCAAGAGGCGACTAATGTGGCCAGGAGAGTAGAGATGGTTCTGTCGCAGGGGGGTGGTCACGGGTCGGATAAGAGGCCTCGTCATTCTGGCAGATTCAGTGGTGCCTCGTCTGGAGGCAGGGATTCGTATGGTAGAGGCCACCCTCCTTGGCCTTACCATTTAGCACTTCAGGTTTCTCATGATGCTTTAGGTGTCCGTGGTTCTCATATACAGTATTCTGATCAGCAGTCCTACAGTGCACCACCGGCTCTTATTAGTGCACCGCTGCTTTAGAGTTTTCGGGGTGGTCATTCAGGTTGTCAGGGCCAGCAGTCTCAACAGCCGAGGGCTTGTTACACTTGTGGTGATATGGGTTACATTGCTAGGTTTTGCCCTCGAGCACCAAGTAACTCTTAACATCAAGGTTCCCGTGCCATGATTCAGACATCGAGTGTTCCACAACCCGCCCAGCCAGCTAGAGGTGGGGGTAGATGTGCTAGAGGTGGAGGTAGAGGTATTAGAGGTGGAGCTCAGGCTGCTAGAGGTGGAGGTTAGCCAGCAGCAGGCCGTCCCAGGGATGTATTCTAGGGTGGCGGGGCCTAGCCCCGATGTTATGCTTTTCCAACCAGGCCTGAGGCTGAGGCTTCCGATGCGGTCATCACAGGTACTGTTCTAGTTTATGGTAGAGATGCTTCAGTCCTATTTGATCCAAGGTTTACATACTCCTATGTGTCATCTTATTTTGCACTGTATCTGGTCATGCCTAGTGATTCCTTGAGTGCTCCTATTTATGTGTCTACATCGGTGGGTGATTCTATTGTCGTAGATCGAGTCCATCGTTCGTACATAGTTGTAATTGGGGGTCTTGAGACTCGTGTAGATTTGTTACTGCTAGACATGGTTGATTTTGATGTCATACTGGGGATGGACTGGTTATCACCTTACCACGCTATCTTGGACTGTAATGCCAAGACTTTGACCATAGCTTTGCTGGGTTTACCTTATTTAGAGTGGATGGGGACTTCTGGTAATTCTACCAGCAGTGTCATCTCTTATGTGAAGGCTCGGCGTGTGGTCGAGAAGGGGTGTTTGGCCTATTTAGCTTATGTTCGTGATTCTAGCGCCGAGGTTACTTCTATTGATTTTGTGCCCGTTGTTCGTGAGTTTCTTGAGGTATTCCCTTCAGGCCTGTCGAGCGTGCCACCCGACAGGGCTATTGACTTTTGCATTGATTTGGCTTAGGGCACTCAGCCCATTTCTATTCTGCCGTATCGTATGGCCCCACCTGAGTTGAAAGAGTTGAAGGAGCAGTTGTAATACTTGCTTGATAAAGGCTTCATTAGACCTAATGTTTCGTCTCGGGGTGCGTCGGTGTTGTTTGTTAAGAAGAAGGACGGTTCGAAATGTGTATAGATTACCGGCAATTGAACAAGATTACAATCAAGAATAAGTATCCGCTGCCGAGGATTGATGATTTGTTTGATCAACTTTAGGGTGCCAAGGTATTTTCAAAGATTGACTTGAGATCTAGCTACCATCAGTTGAGGATTAGGGAATCTGATGTCCCTAAGACAACTTTCCCCACTTGGTACAGGCATTATGAGTTCTTGGTGACGTCATTCGGTTGACAAATTCCCCAGTAGATTTTATGGATTTGATGAACCAAGTGTGCAGACCTTATTTGGATTCATTCGTGATATTCTTCATTGATGATATTTTGATCTATTCCCGCAGCCAGGAGGAGCACGAGCAACATCTTAGAGTGGTTCTTCAGACCTTGAGGGATAGCCAGTTGTATGTTAAGTTTTTGAAGTGTGAGTTTTGGTTGAGTTCAGTTGTATTTCTGGGTCATGTTGTATCAGCAAAGGGTATTCAGGTTGATCCGAAGAAGATTGAGGCAGTTAAGAACTGGCCTAGACCAGCATCAGCTACAGTAATTCGGAGTTTCTCGGGATTGGCAGGCTACTATCGTCAGTTTGTGGAGGGGTTTTCATCTATCGCAGCCCCGATGACTAGGTTGAACCAGAAGGGTGCCCAATTCAGGTGGTCGAATAAATATGAGGCGAGCTTTCAGAAGCTCAAGATAGTTTTGACTACGACACCGATGTTGGTTTTGCCCACAGGTTCAGGGCCATATACAGTTTATTGTGATGCATCTCGTATTGGACTTAGTGCAGTGTTGATGTAGGATGGCAAGGTCATTGCTTATGCTTCGCGGCAGTTGAGGATTCATGAGAAGAACTATCCAGTTCATGATTTGGAGTTAGTAGCCATTGTTCACTCATTGAAGATTTGGAGGCATTATCTGTATGGCGTGGCATGTGAGGTGTTCACGGATCACAAGAGCATGCAGTATTTGTTCAAGCAAAATGAGTTGAATTTGAGGCAGAGAAGGTGGTTGGAGTTGTTGAAAGACTATGATATCACCATCTTATACCATCCGGGAAAGGACAATGTGGTGGCCGATGCTTTGAGTGGGAAGTCAACTAGTATGGGCAGTCTTGCTTATATTCCGGTCGGTGAGAGACCGCTTGCTTTGGATGTTCAGGCTTTGGCCAATCAGTTCGTGAGATTGGATGTTTTTGAGCCCAGTCGTATGTTAGCTTGCACAGTCGCTCATTCTTCATTATTGGAGTGTATCATCGACAGTATGATGATCCCCATTTGTGTGTCCTTAGGGACACGGTGCAACACAGAGGTGCCAAGCAGGTTACCTTAGGTGATGATGGAGTTTTAAGATTGCAGGGTCGAGTTTGTATGCCTAATGTGGATGGTCTTCGAGAGTTGATTTTAGAGGAGGCTCATAGCTCCCGGTACTCTATTCATCCGGGCGCTGCGAAGAAGTATCAGGATTTGCGGCAACATAATTGGTGGCGGAGAATGAAGAAGGATATCGTTTCATATGTGGCTCGGTAATTGAATTACCAGCAGGTTAAGTATAAACATCAGAGGCCTGGTGGTTTGTTCTAGGAGATTGAGGTTCCTGAGTGGAAGTGGGAGCGGATCACTATGGACTTTGTTGTTGGACTCCCACGGACTCAGAGCAAGTTCGATGTAGTGTGGGTTATTGTTGATAGGCTGACCAAGTCAGCGTATTTCATTCCTGTGGCAGTCTCCTATTATTCCGAGAGGTTAGCTGAGATCTATATTTGGGAGATACTTCGTCTTCACGGTGTGCTCGTGTCTATCATTTGGAACGAGGTATGCAGTTTACCTTACATTTTTGGAGAGCAGTTCAGTGAGAGTTGGGAACACGGTTTGGGTTGAGCACAGCATTTCATCCTCAGACGGACGGCCAGTCCGAGCGGACTATTCAGATTTTGGAGGATATGCTCAGAGTTTGTGCTATTGACTTTAGAGGCTCGTGGGATCACTTTTTGCCTTTAGCAGAGTTTGCCTACAACAACAGCTACCGGTCGAGTATCCAGATAGCTCCTTATGAGGCTTTGTATGGTAGGTGGTGTCGGCCTCCGGTTGGATGGTTGAGCCGGAAGAGGCTCGGTTGTTGGGTACGGATCTGGTTCATGATGCCTTGGACAAGGTTAGGATTATTCAGGATAGGCTTCGTACAGCTCAGTCCAGGCTAAAGAGCTATGCCGACCGCAAGGTTCGAGATTTGGCTTTCATGGTCGGTGAGCGGGTATTGCTTCGAGTGTCGCCTATGAAGGGCATGATGAGATTCGGGAAGAAGGGAAAGCTTAGCCCTAGGTTCATTGGCCCGTTTGAGAATTTTGATCGAGTGAGAGAGGTAGCTTATAGACTTGCGTTGCTGCCAAGCTTATCAGTTGTGTATCCAGTGTTTCATGTGTTCATACTTCGGAAGTATCACGGCGGTCCATCCCACGTGTTAAATTTCAGCACTGTCCAGTTGGACAAAAACCTGTCTTATGAGGAGGAGCCGGTAGCTATTCTAGACCGGCAGGTTCGTCAGTTGAGATCGAAGAGTATTCCTTCTGTTCGTGTTTAGTGGAGAGGTCAGCCTGCTAAGGCATCGACCTGGGAGTCCGAGTCCGATATGCGGAGCCGTTATCCCTATCTTTTTCCCTACTCAGGTACTTCCTTCTTATGTCCGTTCGAGGATGAACGATTGTTTTAGAGGTGGAGAATGTTATGACCCAAAAGGTCATCACTGATTTTAAAAGTAAATTCTACATTCTGAGGCCTTAAAAACCTTTTTCGACATCACCTCGATTTGTGTACGTAGTCCGAGCGCGTAACCGGAAAGCCATTATGTGAAAATCTATGAAAAATGATGGATCTTGACTTAAAATAAATTTAAGTTGACTTCGGTCAACATTTTGGGTAAACGGACCGGACCCATGATTTGACGGTCCCGGAGGGTCCGTAGGAAAATATAGGACTTGGGCGTATGCCCAGAATCGAATTCCGAGGTCCCAAGCCCGAGAAATGAATTTTTTTTAAAAAAATTTTGGAATTAATTATGAGAATTAAAACTGAGATGTGTTTAAAATTTGATGGTATCGGGCTCATATTATGGTTCTGGAGCCCGGTACAGGTCTTATATGTGGATTAAGTTGAGGCTATGAAATTTGGTAAGAAGCGGACTTGAAATGACGTGAATCGGACCGTATTTCAGAAAATTGGAAAATTTGAAGTTCTTAAGCGATTTCATGATTTTGATGCTAAATTCATAGTTGTTGATGTTATTTTGGCAATTTGGTCGCACGAGTAAGTCCGTAGAGTATTTTTAAGGTAGTGTGCATGTTTGGTTTGGAGCCCCGAGGGCTCGAGTGAGTTTCGGATAGGCGTCAGATTGTTTTTGGACTTAGAAAATATGGGTTTGTGCTGTTGCTGGTGTCCAGTTATTTTGTGCTATACGATCGCATAGGAAGGCTCGCGATCGCATAGTGTAAAGTTCAAGGGTCCTATTTTGTGCTACGTGATCGCATAGGTCCTTCCGCGATCACGTAGAGTAAATTCTGGGAGGTCACCAATTGTTCTATGCGATTGAATTATTTCTTCCGCTATCGCAATGTGTTAAACCAAGCCTGGGAAAGGAACCCATTTTCTTCTATGCGATCGCACTGCCTTGTCCGCGATCGCAGTGACTAGTCTCCCTTACCCTATGCGATCGCATTCCTTTGTCCGCGATCGCAGAGGGCAATTTTGACCAGTCATTTGAACAGTAGAAAAATTGGGAGTCTTTATAAATTTCATAACTTTTTCTTTCAAATTCCAAATTGAGCGATTTTTAAAGGGGAACTTCACCATAAATTCATAGGTATGTAATCCTAGACACATTTTCTTCAATTTCCATTAACACCCATTAGATTTCTAGGCTTAAATCATGTTCTTAAGGGTATAAAATTAGGAATTTGGGTAGAGTTAGAGCTTTCCGTATAAATAGAATTTAGACCTCGTTTTGGGGTCAGATTTCGAAATTAATTACATATTTGCGCTTATGGGTGATGGGTTTGTGTCCGAACCTCGAGTGTTGACTAGGCGGTCCGGCGGTCAATTTTTGACTTTTGGGAAGAATGATAGGAAATTTATAATTAAGCATTGCAATTTCATTATTTAGCATTTATTGATGTTATTAAGTCGATTATGTCTAGATACAATTGATTTGGAGCCAAATTCAAAAGGGAAAGCGGTGTTTGAGGCTTGAGTTGGCCGTGGAAGTTCGAGGTAAGTGTTTGGTCTAACCTTAGCATGAGGGATTAGGAGTCGAGTCCTATTTTCTCTGTGGTAATTGTTGAGTACAACGTATAGGCATGGTGACAAGTATCTATACGTTGGTGTCTAGCATGCCCGTGAGTCTCGTATTGTGATTATCATGACTTCGTTGTATTATCCATGCTTTAGTGACGATTTCTATTTGTTGGACAAAGTTTGTGGAAGTAATTGTGACGTTTGAACATTGATGAGCGTTGGCTCAAGCTGTATAATGAATTGTGAAAGTATAAGTGGTATTTGAAACCTTAGAGAATTGACTCAAGTTGTGAAGCGAGTTGTGAAGTAAAAGTGAAAAAAAGAGAGGAGAGAATCATTATATTATTTCCCTTGCCGGGATATTGTTTCTTTTGATGTTATCTCCCTTGCAGGGACTTGTTGTTGAATTATTATTTTCTTGCCGGGATTCTTATTGTAATTCCATTATTTCCTTGCTCTATTGTTTGTGATTGTTGTTTGGGTGAGGAAAGAGAGTTAAAGCACGAAGGATGATGCCGTGTATTGTTTGGTGAGAGAATGTTAAAGCACAAAGGGTGATGCAGTGTATGATTTGTGAGGAAAGAGTGTAAAGCACGAAGGGTGATGTTGTGCCGCGTTATGTACCATTCTGTGCCGACTTTATATTGATTATATGGTGAGGACGAGAGTAAAAGCATGAAGGGTGATGCCGTGTACATATTCATTACTTGATTGCTTTGGCGAGGACGAGAGTAAAAACATGAAGGGTGATGTCGTACACTTTTTTATTTCTGGTTCTTTGTTGATATCTAGGATATGTTAGTTTCTTTCAATTACCTGTTGTCTTTCTATTCTAAATTGATAGCTCCCACGCAGCAGGTTATCCCTCCCATACTTAACTATTTATTACTTTTCTTCTTTTCCGCCGTACATAGTTGAATAGCACAAGTTTATTTGGTAGTCTGGTTCTAGCCTCGTCACTACTTCGCCGAGGTTAGGCTAGGAACTTACCAACACATGGGGTCGGTTGTGCTGATATTACACTGTTCACTATGTGTAGATCCTGGAGCAGCTTTTGGACCGTAGATTGGGTGGTTGCCTTCAGTCCACACGGAGATCCATGGTAGCCCTGCAGGCGTCAGCAGGCCCTGACGTCTCCCTCTATCTCTTTTATTCCTGTTTCTTTTTCTTAGCTCAGAAACAGTGTATCGTTTATTTTTCAGACTTTGTATGTAGTATTCTTAGATCGTTTGGGGCACTTTGACTCCAGTTCTGGGTAGTTTGTTTAAACAGTTGTATTGGATACTTATGCAGATGGTTTATGGTTTTTCTTCCGCTTATTATAAATTTAGATGTTTTCATGTTATTGTTTCATAATTGCTAAAGAGTATAAAATGGGTAAAACGGAAATTTGTTCAAACAGTCGGCTTGTCTAGCTCGCATTAGTAGGCGCCATCACGACTCCCGAAGGCGAAAAATCTGGATCGTGACAATAATTCTTTTTGGACTCAACATCACCATCGCCAACATGAATGCTATAGATGAAAGATTTCTAATTCTTCTTGGACATCAACACCCATGGCCAATTTGCATGGTACAGTATATGATAGAATCCTAATTCTTTTTATCTAAAGACTTCAAGTCAAAATTAAGATAAAACTTAAGGAGATCTATCATATTTATAATGATAAGATAAAGATCCTAACTATTCGTCCATTCTAAACACAAATTACGTAAACAAAAGATTATGCAAAGTATGGGACACATAATTTTTTTGGCTATTGAAGATCTATTGGTTCAAGAGTTTGTCAAAGTTGTTATTACCAATGGACTCCAATTTGTTTTGAGTGCAGAATGTCTGCTCTGTAGTGACAGCAATAGGAGCAATATCAATATTATGGTTATAGTAAGTTTGTCATGTTGTTTCCTCGCTTTTTCTTATTGTTCAGTTTTTTTTCCCCATTATTTTGAATCAGATCGTTTTCTCATATTCAGAGTGATCCTTTCCTTTATTCTTTTTTTTTTTTAATTTCTTTTATGATGAAGAATTACAATAGAGATGGAAGATATATATGCATCTACGGAAGAGTTAAACTTGTGATAGTGTTAGAGCAAGGAATCTGGTAGTTTTAAAATTTAGGGTCTTTTATTGCATTTAAGGATTCAAAAATGCAGTCAAATTTTTTTTTACTCAAGTGTCAAAATATTAGAAAAAGTATTTAAACATATGGAAAAGCTTAGGGGATTTTATATATATATATATATATATATATATATATATATATATATATATAGTTAGTAATTCCTTAATACAATAACGTAATTTTTCTTATGAAATACTGTCAGTTGACACCCCTTAATTAAAAGTGGCCCCTCCACAACACTATTGTCCTAATGGAAATTTGCCGATCATATTTGTATAAAGTTTCAATGTAAAAATATCATTCAAGTGATTTGAGGAGTCTTAAAAAGCTAGATAGATATGTTTGATAAGAATATTCCATAATAAATATTATATTTTTTGGAGAAGCAATTGAACTTTCAAAATAGAATTAAAAAATCACATTCAAATTAGGATGACCCGAAATTTTATCTCTTGTTTTAAAAGTCAAATTTGTGTTTCGAGGCCTTAAAACCTCCTTTTATCTCACCTTGATTTGCGTGTGCAGTCGGGATATATATCCAGGAAAGCCTTTATGTAAAAATTTGAGAAAAATGCTAATTTGCCATTAGAATTGAATTTAAGTTTACTTCGGTCAACATTTTGGGTAAACGGACCCGGACCCGGATCCGGATCCTGACCCGTGATTTGACAGCCCCGAAAGGTCTGCGGAAAAATATGGGACTTGGGCGTATGCTCGGAATCGAATTCCGAGGACCCTAACCCGTGAAGAAAATAGTTTAACTGAAAAATATAAGGGGTTTAGAAATTGAATAATGTTTGAATTTGATGGTATCAGGCCCGTATTTTGGATCCGGAATCCGGTACAAGTTTAATATGGTATTTAAGTTGTGTATGTAAAATTTGGTAAGAAACAGAATTCATATGACGTGATTCGGACCCTCGGTTGTGAATATAGTAATTTTAGCTGTTCTTGAAAATTTCATTGATTTTAATGCTAAATTCGTCGTTTAAGATGTTATTTTGGCGATTTGATCATACGAGCAAGTCCATATAATGTTTTTAGACTTGTGTGCATGTTTGGTTTGGAGCCTCGAGGGTTCGAGTGAGTTTTGGATTGGCCACAGAGTGTTTTGAGACTTAAGGAATTTGTTGGTGTGATTGCACGTTTACAGACTTCGCATTGCGAAGACTGGGCTGGACAGGGGACCTTCGTATTTGCGAAGTTCATATCGCAAATGCGACACACACAGTAGCCGCAATTGCAAACAATGTTCGCATTTGTGAAGGCAGCAGGCCAGGCCAACCATTGCATTTGCGAACCATTCGTCGCATTTGCGAGTTTGCAATTGCGAATATTTTATCGCAAAGGCGATACCTGCAACTATGTAAAATCCAACTTAGACAGGATTTCAGCTCATTCTTTCAAATTTTCAAATCCTAAGCTCTCATAGGCGAGTTTCCAAAGACAAGTTCTTCCCCAAATTTTAGGTAAATAATTTCCAACTCTTTTCTTTCCATCTACTTCATCTTTTTATAATATTTCATCACAGAATCTAGAGATTTTCCCAGAGATTTAAGAATTTCAAAATTTGGGGATTTAGACCTCAAATTTAGGTCGAATTTCAAAACCAATTACATACCCAGGCTCGGGGGTGAATGGGTAATCGGTTTTTGGTCTGAACCTCGAGTTTAGAGCAAGCAGGCCCGGGGTCAACTTTTGACTTTTTGGGGAAAATGATAGAAAATCTCTAATTAAGCATTGGAGTTGAATTCTTTAGCATTTATTGATGTTGTTAAGTTAATTATGGCTAGGTACAAGTGAATTGGAGGTGAAATCTAGAGGGAAAGCGATATTTGAGACTTAATTTGTGGCCATGGAATTGAGGTAAGTGTTTGGCCTAACCTTAGCTTGAGGGAATAGGTGTTGTATTTTATTTGCTACGTGTTAGTGTTGTGTACGACGTATAGATGTGGTGACGAGTATCTATTTATTAGTGTCGAGCATGCCCGTGAGTCTTACGTTGTGATCGTTGTGATTCCTATTAGGCCTAAACTGATGATTATCCATGTTGAACAAGACTTATGGTATTTTCTTGGTAATTGACCATTGTTGAGCATTGGCTCACGTTGAGGTTTATTTTATGAAGTTAAATGTTGAAACGAGATTGGTTATAGTTGTTTCTCTTGCCGGAATGTATTTGTTTCTATTGTTGATTCCCTTTCCGGGAGGTTATTGTTTCTATTGTTAATTTCCTTGCCGGGATGTTATTGTTTCTGTTGTTTGGGTGAGAAAAGAGTGATAAAGAACGAAAGGTGATGCCGTGCACATTCATACTTATTCATATGATGACGAAGAGTGATAAAGCATGAAGGGTGACGCCGTACACATTTACATTTATATTGATGCATATGGTGAGGAAGAGAGATAAAGCATGAAGGGTGATGCCGTGCACATTTATATTATTCATGCGGTGAGAAAGAGTGATAAAGCACGAAGGATGATGCCGTGAATATTTTTATTATTGATTGCATGGTGAGGATCAAGAGTAAAAGCACGAAGGGTGATGCCGTGCGCATTTTTCTGTTTGTTTTGTTCATTTGCTGCTATTGGTTCAAATGTTTTAACTGCTTAAATTCCTTTACTGTTGTAATCCTTTATATTGAAAACCCGTAGCATGTTGCCCCTTCCCGCATATTTCTGCTTAGTCTTTATTACTTGTTACTCTGTTATTATACTAATTAACTACATAGGTTTATGATGTTTGTCGTTGTCGCGCACCCTTTTTCCTCCCTTTTGACGGGGAAGTCCGGGTTTCGATATTTTGGGGGTAATAACTCATTTCCTTTTGGGAATTTGGGTTTTGAAGAGTCTCCACCCAACGGATTATGGTGCGTTAGGGAACCCAGAGCGATTAACTCTTGGATTGGTTTGCATTACCAGAGATTTAGGGTAAGCGCTCGAAATAACCTTGAGGGGAAGGTGTTAGGCACCCCTCTTGGTCAACAATGGTGGGTCCTGGCCTAACTTATACTTATGAATTAGTCCTTTAACAAATAAATAATTTAAAAACATAATTACAAATAAGAGAAGGTTTTGGACATTACATGACTCAAATAATGAGACAAAGGAAAGACTTGAACAAACTGTGTACATATAGAAAAGTAAAGTTTAAGCAAAGGGAATTTGGGAATAAGGGGCCTAGGTTGGTTAGCCTAAAGTATCACCCCGTATAATGCCCGATAAATACTAATCAATGAGAGGCTACACGTGATATTAGGGCTTAGTCATCATATCCCTTTCCACCCAATTCCCTCCCCTTGGTCATAGCCTAAAGCGTTCTAGTAACCTCATGACAATGTCCTATGCGTGCACTACTGGTCCCTTCTTCATGGCCTTGGAGGTATTTTAGGATCTCTATTCTTTGGACAGTTCTAGACTTTCCTAATGTTTTAAAGGATAAGAATCTAGGCATCAATCAAGAACGATTAGGACTGCATATAAAGAAGCAAGTTATAGGCTCACAGTTACCTCCTCAAACATAGCAAGTAAGTGCACGTCTTCAAACAACATTCAAATAGTTAAGAGAAAATCCTAGAGCATGACATCTAGGTGAGTAGGGGTTATACAGTGTTGAATTAGGACAATGTGTGAGAGATCCTATTTAACTTGCCTACTGATTTAACTCTATTAAATCTGGACAGTTTTAAGTAGCAAAATACAGTTTCAGAGTTGTAGAATTTAAAAATGCCCTATAGGCTTGCCTAAACGCAGAACAGTGATGTCTTAGGAGCATGATAACTACGTTAATGTAGTAAAACAGTGAACAATTTTTTAAACGGACTCTTGATATCCTATAGGCATGCGGTCTAGTGATAGTAAATTAGGGTAGTGTTAGAAAATTCATTTAAAGATACAGACAGTTGATTTAAGCCAATTCAAAAGGAACTAACATGAATAAGACTGATTTGCTTAACTAAATTGATTTTAGGCTAGGCAGGATTTCTGGTTTTTTAAATTCCTATAGGCATGGTATCTAATTGTTGAGAGTTAATTTGAACTTATAGGCATGATTTCTAGTGAGACGAATGTAAATACATGTAGTAGCAGAGATTGAACTCAATCACTTCACACTCTATAGGCATGGTATCTAATTATAAAGCTGATTTTAACCCTATAGACATGATTTCTATTATTGAATCCGTTTAAATCCTATAGACATGATTTCTAATATTGTGAAAGTAAAGCAAACATAGCAAGTGCATTAACACAATCCTATAGGCATGGTATCTACCCGAGTTATCCAACAGATATATAGCTACCCACCCATTTTCCACTAATCACCCCATAGTTGTTTACAAATAATTATTATAGACCAACTGGATAAATTACATAAACAATAAAGAAAAGAAGAACTTAACTATAGGGAGCCTGAAGCAGGCCTAAATGACTTCCCCAAGCCTCAAATAGCCTCAAATGCAAAAGTTCCATAGACAGTATCATTGTCTAGGTGTGTCAGAGTTCCCTCAGGATCTCAAGGATCCCGGACAGTGCTCACACCTAGACTTTTCCTCAAACAAGAACTGATTCATGTGCAGTGTGGAAAGGCTAGCTCTGACATGCCAGAGTTCAAAGAAATCTCATGGATCTCAAGGCAGTAAACATGCCATAGGGGCAAGACCTAAATGTTCTAGGAGTATTGGAGAGTGCTTGATATAGTTTTGTTTTGGAAATAGTACAAAGATGGCTTCAGAAGTAGAAAATTTTTTTTTGTTCAGAAAAAAACAAAAACAACTTAGTGGTAAGAGACAATTTGAGAAGAGTATCCAAAACAGCAGGCAATTAGTTGGTCATAAGGGACATTCAGATTCAGGAAAGGAACACTTAACAAACAGATCTCACATGAGAATGGTGGCACATAAGAATCACATTAGGGTACATGGATAGGGATAAAGGAAACATATACTCACAAATTGCATACAACACTTAGGACCTTATGGACTTTAACAGGTTCGTCATGCTAGGCAAAGAAATAAGCAGGACGGAGTGCATACGTTGAACATGACAGAAATTTAGACATGTGAGGCAATGAAGTAAGCAAGAAAGAGTGCAGAATGTAAAGAATACATTGAACAGGCAGATTTTAGACATGCTGAGTAAAGAAGTAGGCAGGAAATTGAACTCATAACTGATGAACTAGTGCAAGAATTAAAACACATAGGGTTTGAATCTCAAAACTTAATTAGAGACATACCAATTGAAGAAAGGTGCAGAATATTAAGCAAATAAAGTTCCAATATCAAGCCTTGGCTTTCAACCGGCTAGATCAGCAAGTATCACAAATAGCAGAAGAGAAAGAGAACTTTTAACGTGTAAGTGTGTATTTTTATGAATTCAATGTTCTGTCTAATGAGAGTAGAAGAAAGTATAAATAGTAGTTTGAAAGCTAAGTAAATAAGTTAAGAATCAAATTGTTTAATGATTGGAGAATCTCGGAATCAATTAAGGTAAAATCAGTCCAAGTCTTCCCTTAATTAAGGGGGTCATTTCAAATGGTAAAGAACATGTACCAAATAAGGAAAGAGTTCAAAGACCTAGGTACAGAATAGGCAATTACAGGTAGATACATAAAGTTCTACTTAAGGAAATAATCAGTAAGAATCAAGTAATAACACAGACAAGGTAAAGGAAAACTAATTAAGGCAAGAAAATCAATCGAATCAAGTAGAAAGGTAAGAATCGAAAGTTTAAGGAAAGTGTTCAAATCAACCCAAGAAATAAGGAATTCAGAATATTCAATGGCTCAATCAAAGAGAAAGTCATGAAAAGAGTCAGCATGTTTAGCATATAAATAAGGTAAAACATGGATAGTCACGAATCGACATATAACTCTACCAAAACAAAAGTTAAACAATACTGATTTAATAAGAAAGATACAGGTCTTGATGTGAATAGTCAAGATGAACACAAGCACATAGAATCAGTGAAAGCTTAGACAAAGAAACTCAGTAGATGCATATTAAGGCAAGACAGTTACGAGAAATCACAAGAACTCAAAGCGAGAACTAGTCAGAAATGCTAATACTCAGAAACCAAATGAAGAACCCTAAAAATTAGGACTTTTCAGCATAGGCGAGTTAAGGTTGTAGTAGACTCATAGAATCAGTCAAAATATATGAGAAATAGAAGTTTAAACACAGAAAATCATCCGACAAATTTTAAAAAAAAATTATGGAAACCCTAGTTTTAGGAATAGATGAAAAAAGCTTGAGATCATATGATTCTTGTAAAGAATATCAAGGCTATTGTAAAACACACAAGAAACAAACTCAAATCATCTTAGATCTGTAGAGATCTAGGAGGTATAGAAAAGAAATTTGGGTTTCGAAGAGATCCATACAGAGATGAAGAAGCCTGTTTAGAAACCCATAGATTATGGCTAATATAGAATGATTTCACTCGAAATCACACCGGAATGGCCGAGAACAGTTAAGAGATGAACCCTAGATGCGAGTCGACATAGCCCTGGTCCCTTGAGGGCCTTAGAGATGGCAAGAATGACATGAGAGAAGCCATTGGAGGCTTGAGAGATGGTGAGAGGTCACCAAAGACGGCCATAGATGGGGGGTCGGCGTTTGGAGATTAGGGTTTAGGTTGAGAGTGTTTGAGAGCAGAGAGGATTTTAGGGCGGCGGGTATATAGAAATGATTTAGGGTTAGAGGTTGTTAGGTATAAAAAGAAGAAGGTTTTAACGGGGCCGTTGGCCATGATCTGATGGGGTTTTGGGTCGGGTAGGTGTTCCTAAGTTGGGCTGGGTAATTTTGGGGTCCGGTTTTGGCTGAATTGGGATTGGGGAGAGGTTGGAATTGGGCTTAAATTGAAATGCAATTAGGCTAGATTTTAAATAGCCATTTTCAGTACTATATAATTTATAAAAAATAAAAAAATAATTTCCAAAATATATTTCGTGTACTAAAATGGTTAAAAATAGTTGTTTAACATTTTAAAAAATATAAAAGACCTTTTTATGCATTAATAACGTAATTATGCATTAATAAGGCTAGTATTATAAATATATGTAAATTGGCTTTAAAAATGAAAATACAATTATATAAAATGCACTAAAAATATTTAAGCAATATTTTGGCATAAATATAGAATTTAGATGACTAAATAACCACAAAAATAATTTGAAGGATAATTTTGGAATTTTTATGAGTAAAAAGGGGAGAAACAAATCAATTTGAAACCTTTAAAAATTATAAAATGTTTATGCATGCTTATATATGCATATATGATATTTTGAAAGTATTAAAAATATATAGGGAAAACTTGGTATTAAAAGTCGTGGCCTAGACTCGTCACTAATTTGCCGAGGTTTGGCTCGGCACTAACCAGTATATGGGGTCGGTTGTACTAATGCTACACTCTGCACTTTTGTGTAGATCCTGGTACTAGACCATATGGACTGTAGTTCGAGGTTGCTTCCTTCAGTCCAGTGGAGACCCGAGGTAGTCTTGTAGGCATCCGCAGGCCTTGGCGTCCCCTTCCATCCTGTTTCTCTCCTGTTTTATATATTTCTGAGACAAATGTGTATTTCTTGTTCAGACCACTATTTGTAGTATTCGTTGACAGTCCGTGGAATTGTGACACCAGTTTTGGATGGAGTTTTATTTCAGATTTGTATTTTATCGACGCCCCCCCCCCCCCAAAGGAGCGAAATCGGGTTTACGACATTATGGACAAAACAACTCTTATTCCCTTTTGAGGAATCGGGTTATGGATTTTGAAGAGTCGCCACCTAATGATTATAGTGCATTAGGACACTTAAAGAAAAGAAGAAGACTTTGAAGGAAGACCAGAGTTCGGGTAAGGGCTTGAGATTATCTCGAGGGGAAGGTGTTAGGCACCCCTCAAGATCCACTAGTGTGGTTCCCGGCCGTGCTTAATTGTGAATTTAAGAAGAGTAGGAATAAACAAGCAAAATTTGCACATAGGAAGTATAAACAAGTTGAAAATTTTGAAAGAAGAAAGACACAAGTGATTTTGAAAAAGATAAAGCTTAGTTGAAGAAAACATCAATTTAAGAAAACATCAATAAATAAAGAAGGAGAAAAAGGGGTCCTAGGTTTAAATATAATATGGATCACTTTGGTGCAATACCCAGCAATCATTCTCACACGAGATATTAATGCACCAGTCATCATATCCATATTCTACCCTTCCCACCCCGTTAAGGTATTTAAGCGTGATTAGTCTCGTTTATTTATTGCATGCTAGTACCCGTCCCAACCTATCAGTCTTGGGGTATTAGGACTTCTAATCCTAAAGGGAAAGAAAGAGGTAGAGGCATATATGAGATTTAAAAGGACAAAATACTAGTTTCGACAACCAAAACAAATAATAAGTAAGGGGGTTGACAAACAAACATGCAAGGCTCACATAAAACCCCGTAAGTCAGATTACACTTAGTTTAACATGCCTTA
>MU782530.1:6876-36090 GCA_026770625.1 Nicotiana glauca | reverse complement strand
TTACTATTTTTAAGCGTTTAAGGAAGGCGAGTATTGGATTACCCTACTGTTTGCCTATCTTTTATGCATATCTATAGGCATGATTTCTATATGCTTGAATGAAAAAGAATGCAAAGCCTGTAGACATGATCTGTAGATGATTTAAAGTATTAAACATGTAGGCATGATATCTAAGTGGTCGAGTTCAAACATTAAAACCCTATAGGCATGATATCTAAATGATTAAATTGCAACATGAATCCTATGAGCATGATATCTAAGTAATTAAACAACAATATTGATCCTATAGGCATCGTATCTACCCTTTAAAATATGCAAGCAAATATAAACCCCTCCCATACCCTTTAATAATATACCCCCGAGTTCTTTTATACAGAATTATTATAGAACCAGAAGGAAGAAAGTAAAAAAAAAAAATACATCACGGCCCACAGCTGGATCCAAACTGCCTAATGCAATCTCAATATCCAATAACATGTGTTTCACCAAATCTGGATTCCAGATTCCAAGGCCTTCTCTTATTCAGAGTGTTTCAAAGTTCCAAGGAGCTTCAAGAGCCAAGGAAATGCTTATACTCTGAAGAGTGAATATTGTAACATAATAGTGCAAGTGTGGAATTACCAGCCCTCAGGCATCCAAGTTCAGAGAAAACTCCAGGGTCCCTAAGCATGGCTTACCAAAGGGGGGTAGAACTTATGAACTAGGAGTAAGTGCAAAGTGAGGGAGGAACCACAGCAGGAGGTGGTCATACCCAGCCATGGTATAGACTGGCACACCCCTGACCCCTTGCTTAGATTCAAACAAATAAGAGCAGACTCTTAGAGAGTCAAACTCAGGTCTGAATGGTGATTAGAACACCACCAGACCCAAATTAGGGCTCATCACATAAAGGGGAGAGGGAATGGGAAAGCAATTGAGTAAAGACTCAGGGGAGTCTAATTCTGGATCACAGACAGCAATTCAAAGTGCTGCCATGATTCAGGACAATACTCACATACAAAGGGAATAGGGGGAAGGGATTAAAAGCATAACAGATTGAAAACATAAAGAAAGAGGCATAGCATGCTTGAATGTAATCACATAATGCAGGAAAGCATAAGTAAACACACAGGGAAAGAAGTGTAGAAGAGGAGGAGTGAACACATAACAAAGAGGGTGCTATTTAACTAGGAAAACATACCAGTTGCAAGTTTTAGAACAGCAGAATAGCAACAGCAAACAAACAGCCAGGCAGTCAACAGGAACAAACTCAAGGAACTTCAACAAGTACTTGGGAGTTCAGAGGAACTCTAGGTGATTCAGACAGCAGGAGAGAAAGGAGCAGAGTGCTCAGCAGTAGTAGAGAAACTAGAGAGTAGTAGTAGTAGAGAGTAGAGAGTAAAAAGTAGAGAGTAGTAGTGTTCGAGTGATTGTGTAAAGGTGTTTTTGAAACTTTTTTTGTGTGTGTCCCTCCCCGTAAAAACTCGTGTGTGTTGTGAGCTTTTATAGTGCAAAAACGAGTAGACAAGAAGGCAAGGAAATAAAATCTCAGTCAATCAAATAAAATCTCCCTTACTCAAAGGGATTTGATTTCAAACGGGTGTGGTAATTAAGGAAGGGAAAACCTTTCAGAGTAACATTATAAAGGGCAAGTGCACACATAATCTATTTAAGGTAGGAAACTATAGTACACGTTTTTTTTTTTGAAAGAATAAGGAAATAAAATAATCAAACAGTCAAAAATTCAAAACCTTGAATGAACTTAGTCAGGAAAATAGGGAAAAGGCTGAGTTGTAAAAATCAGTAGCAAATTAATTAAGCCTTAGTAAAAGGGGATTGAAATCAATCACAAGCTAATAGAATCAATTCAGAAGAAAAGCCCTCGTATATAAGCATGCTAACATCAAGCAAAGGAGAAGAGATTGGCATAAACAGTTTTTGAATCATAAGCAAAAGAAAGGTAGGTTTCCAATTTAGTATATGAACTCAACATGAGTTTGAGAGCCTAGGGTTTCTAGGGTAGAACCCTAGAACCAAAAGCTTGCAAGAATCACAGACACATGTAGCAATCAAAAGCAGTAGAGTGAAAGCTTGTAAAGAACAAGTTTTAGGAAAACTAAAACTCAAACCAGTTCAGAGAAGAGATGCCATAGGAGTTTAGGAAACAGTGAAAGAAGCAAGTTCGATAACCCAAATAGATTCAGTAAAAGTAAACACTTTCAGTAGGCAAGATAGGCGTATAAACATGCTTGTAGAAAAATCAGTAGAAGTAGTAATAGAACAAAAGCAGAGAGACATGCATCTTAAGAATCAAACGAAAACCCCCTCAAACATGGCATGAACACACAGATTCACATAAAGAAAGAAGAAGAAGAAGAATCGTTTTAGGATTTTGAAAACCCTAATTTGAACAGACTAATTTTAAAAGGGAAAATTAGGGAAAACTGTTAAAAAGCCGAATAGAGCATAGATCTGCTACAGATCTAAGAAGATAAGGAAAGAAAACCTTGAATCAAGCCTTTTAGGGTTTCTCAGAAATCGTAGAGATGAGAAGGCCTGGAATGTTCTGGTCTCTGAACGAATCTGAACCATGGCTAAGTTTTTCATAGCAAGAACACACCGGAACGGAGCAGGAGAAGCCATGGGAGCTCAGGTCGGCGGAGGACCTGAACAGGTCTGTTGAAGGTTGAGCCTTTGAAATCTCGAACAATCATGGCTTGGGGTGAAAGGGGAGAGAATATAGGTCGTCCATGGCCTAAAAAGCCATGGACGCCGGTGTATTTTTGATTGGAGACGAAAGTGGGCTGTTAGGGTTTAAAGAGCATTTGAGAGGAGAGTGAATTTGGGGCGGATGATTTGAGGGAAATGAGGGTTAGGTTAAGTCATTAGGAATTAAAAAAAGGAAGGAATGGATGGAGGTTGTTGATCAAAATGATCAACGGCCAGGATTAAACGACGAAAACGGGCGGGTTGGACAAACGGGTAAAGGGATTGGGTTACAATGTAATTGGGTCACCTAATTGGGTTGTATTGAGGTTAAAAAATTGGGATCAAATGTGGTTAAAATTGAAATGGAAATGGGCTAGCTTTAAAATAACCATTTTTCCTCTTTTTAATTAATTAAAATAGCTAAAAAATAATTTTAAAACAAATTTAAAAAACAATACTAATTGATAACATATAAAAATTAATTAAAAAATATTTGGAGCAATTTTATAATTATAAAACGCGGTTAATTATAGCATAGGCTATAATTGCAATTTTGAACAATTTAGCTTAAAAATATCAAATAAATTTATAAAAATATGCAAAAATCATCTTAATTATATTTGGTGCAAATATAAGGGTGGAGAATAAATGGTTCACAAAATGACAATTTGGGAATAATTATTGGGGTTTTACACTGTTAAAATAGACAATAACTTGATTCTAAAAAATCTTCAAAAATTAGAAAAAATACCAAAACTCTTGGGGATACTTATATATGCATATACATGCTATTTTGAAAGTATTTTGAGTATAAAAATACATAGAAAAAATTGGGTATCAACATATTTATATTAAGCTACTTTATTAGATTCTGTTCTTCCGCATTTTTATTTTTTGCTGATTTTATTATATTAAATGGTAAATTGTTAAAAAGGTAAAACACTCAGCAGTGTTGGCTCGCCTAGCAGGTACAATGTTAGGCGCCATCAAGGTCCCGATGGTCGAAAATTCGGGTCGTGGCAATTTGGTATCAGAGCTCTAGGTTGCTTAGGTCTTAGAATTGACGGACAAGCTTAGTAGAGTTTGAGGGATCGGTACGGAGATGTCTGTGCTTATCCCCCAGAGGCTATAGAGTTAGGAACAGTTTCACTTATATTCATCTCAATCGTGCAGTTTGATTTTCTCAATGCTAATTGAACTTCTACTCAGTTCTTTCGTAGATGTCGAGAACATGTACCGCTTCATCAGCTGATCAACAGCCCGAGCCCCCAGCAGCAGCTCCTGCGAGGGGTAAAGGACAAGGCCCAAGCCGTGCTAGAGGCCGAGGTAGGGGCAGGGCACAACCCAGAGCAGTAGCACCAGCGGCGAGCCTCAGATTTAGTTTGATGAAGAGGTTCCAGCCCAGACTGTTCCAGCGTGCCAACACAGTTTCCAGAGGGGTTCATAACTACCCCAGTACTCCAGGATGCTCTGGTCCATCTAGTGGGCCTTATGGAGAGTGTCACTAAGGCAGGCATACTTCCTGTAGCACCAGTCGTCTCTCAAGCTAGGGGGGGAGCACAGACTCCCGCTACTCGCACTCCAGAGCAGATGGCTCCCCAATTTCAGACTCCAGTAGCTCAGCCAGTTGGAGTAGTTCCATCGAGTGTTGTAGCTCAAACCTGTGATGGATCATCTTCAGATGCTTTGTGGAGATTGGACAGGTTCGCCAAGCTCTTCACTACTACCTATGGGGATACATCTTTAGAGGATCCCCAGGATTATTTGGACAGCTGTCATGAGGTTCTTCAAAACATGGAGATGTCAACTTTGCTGCTTTCTATCTGTCAGGTTCTGCCAAGAAATGGTGGAGAGATTATTGTTTGGCTAGACCAGCTGGGTCACCAGCTCTCACTTGGGACCAGTTCTCGCAGTTATTTCTCGAGAAGTTCCTTCCCGTCACTTAGAGAGAGGAGTACCATAGGCGATTCGAGCGTCGTCAACAGAGTTCTATGACTGTCACCAAGTACGAGATGCGGTTTATTGATTTGGCTCGACATGCTCTTCTGATACTCCCCACCGAGAGAGAGAGGGTGAGAAGGTTTATTAAGGTACTCGCTCAGCCTGTTAGATTGCAGATGGCTAAGGATACAGTGAGCGAGATTTCTTTTCAGGATCGACCAATGTGGCCAGGCGGGCTGAGATGGTTCTAGCTCAGGGGAGCGGTCAAGGGTTTGACAATAGGCCTCGTCATTTTGAAAGATTCAGTGTTCTTTTGGTAGAGTCCATCCTTCCAGGCCGTTTCATTCAGCATTTCAGGCTTCTCATGGTGCTCCAGGTGGTCGTGGTTCTCATATGCAGTATTCTGATCAGTTTCCCTATAGTGCACCACCAGCTCTTATCAGTGCACCTCCGCTCTAGAGTTTTTAGGGTGGTTAATCAGGCTGTTAAGGTTAGTTTCAAGGTCAGCAGTCTCAGCAGCCAAAGTCTTGTTATACTTGTGGCGATACGAGGCACATTGCTAGGTATTGCCCTCGAGCCTAGAGCAGTTCTCAACATTAGGTTTTTGTGCCACGATTCTTGCACCGGGTATTCCACTGCCCGCTCCGTCAGCTAGAGATAGGGTCGAGGTGTTAGAGGTAGAGGTTAGCCCGTTAGAGGTAGAGGCCAAGCTGCTAAAGGTGGAGGTCAGCCATTAGGAGGACATCCTAGGGATGTATATCTGAGTGGTGGGGTCCAGCTTCGATGTTATGCTATTCTAGCCAGGCTTGAGGCTGAGTCCTCCGATGCAGTTATCACAGATACGATTTCAGTTTGCAGTAAAGATGCTTCAGTTCTATTTGATCCAGGGTCTACATACTCGTATGTGTCATCTTATTTTGCCCCATATTTTGTCATGCCTCGTGATTTTTTGAGTGCTCGTGTATATGTGTCTACACCAGTGGGTGATTCTATTATAGTGGATCGTATCAATCGTTCATGTGCAGTTGTTATCGGGAGTCTTGAGATTAGTGTAGATCTCATACTTCTCGATATGGTAGACTTCAATGTCATTTTGGGGATGGATTGGTTGTCGGCTTATCATTATATATTGGACTATCATGCCAAGACCGTGACCTTAGCATTGCCGAGGTTGCCTCAATTGGAGTGGAGGGGGCCTCTTGGTCATTCTACCAGCAGGGTTATCTCTTACATAAAGTCTCGGCGTATGATCAAGAAGAGATGTTTGGCTTATTTGGTGTATGTTCGTGATTCTAGTGTTGAGGTTCCTTCTATGGATTTTGTGGCCATTGTTCGTGAGTTTCCAAAGGTATTTCTTTCAGACCTGCCGGGGATGCCACCCGACAATTATATTTACTTTTGCATTGATCTGCTCCTGGCACTCAGCCCATTTCTTAGGGGTGGGCATAATACCGACCGAACCGAAAAAACTGGCCGAACCGTAAATTTCGGTTTTTCGGTTTCGGTTTAATCAGTTTTTCGGTCGATGCATGGTTTGCTAATTATTAATTTTCGGGTTTTCGGTGCGGTTTACGGTTTATGACTTGCGGTTTTCGGTTGAACCGAAAAACCAAATTTTAGGTGTAACTTCTATACTTCTATACCTATCAGTTAATAGTTATAACTTATAAGTTATAACCCAATGGAGAAACGTCCAAGCCCAATTTCCCAAATGTCCAAGCCCACCCCACCCAATTTATTTACCCTCATAGACCCACAGACCACAGTCAGTCGAGATTTTAGATTTAGGGTTCCTCACTTCCTCTTCATCGATCCACAATTCCCTCTCCTCTGCGTCTGCGAGCTGTGACTGTTCCTCTTCGGCTCTTCTTCAGCTCAGCTCTGTGCGACTGCGACTGCTGCCTTCTTCCTCAGGTTAGTGCTGCCCAGATTTGTTGATGAGAGAAATCTGCCATTTTCCTTGCTTTCTTTAGATCAAACGCCAAACTCATTTCTCTTTTTCTATTTCTACTTTTCTAGTTTCAAGCTCATCGATTATAATCATTATAATAATCTTCTTTCACTCCCTTTGGTTCCAGATTGTTTGTCTGAAAGTTGCATATATTTGGCAAATTGTCTTGGGACGAATTTTAAGCATGTCAGGTTAGAAATGCTAGCTGTACATGCTTTAGCTTGGCCTTTTCATTTTGTTTTTTTGGGTATGCGATCATATTGATCATTTGATAGACATTTAGGAGTTCATTGACTCCTCGGTTGGTGCAAAGCCTTGTTTGTGTTCAAGATTGGTTTAGATGTGACGGTACTCCTATTAATGTTGAAGAAGATTTGGAGTTTCTTGAGCAAATAGAACTTGGTAAGATTTTCCGTTTTATGAGTGTTTTAGTAAAAATTAGTTTACTTTGTAAGTTTAAATGACACACGTTATCAAATTATATTTAGATATGGCAACGAGCGGAAGAGAAACTTGCATTATTGAAAGAGATACTAGCATTGTTGATGCATAGTTTGAACAAGTGGTAAGTTTAAGAATTTGCTTGTTTTGTGGTATTCTTTTGTTATTTATAATTAAAAATATTTTATTAACTTGTGATATTTTTTTGTAGGTTCAACTATGCCTCGTGGTCCTAAAGCTAGATCGTCTATTTGGGAACATTTTGTGCTAGTTGGAGTAAATGAAGAAGCCCGCAAAACAAAGTGTCTTCATTGTGGTCGAGTTTATAATTTTCATCCAAAGTATGTTGGCACTACGTGCTTAGTGAAGTATATTAAGAAGTGTCTTAATCCTCATCCAGTGATTCAGTATGTTAGGCTTTAAGTATCATTTTCTAGACTTATTTTGTGGCTTATGGGTTGTGACTATTTTTGCTACTGTTTTGTTGTTTGGTGATGTATTTCTAGACTTGTTTTGGACTTTAGTAGCTGCTAGATATGCCATATGTTAAATTGTTACTAGATTTGCTCGGACTTTCGTGATGGTATTTCTAGACTTATGTTAAAGTTAAACTGTTTTGGTAATACATTGTGGAATGTTTTTGGTAATACTGTGAAGCTTCACTGTCACATTGATACTAGTGAAGCTTTATACATATCAGGTACTGTGTTTGTTTCTTAAGTGTTTATATAACTTTACTATCTTTTTCTTGTTACAATTTGCTGTATATTTTATCTTCTACAAGATTTCGTTGGAAGTGTGTAAGTGCTCCGTGTTTAGAGGTCCCTGCTATCTCCTTGCTGCAACTTTAAGGGTCAAGGATTTGATTGCATTGATCTAGGTAGGTTGAGGGGGAAGTTACTAATGTTGCTTGTATTTAGGTGGTGGCTGTGCTGGTACCTGAAAATAGTACATTTTCTCTAGTTTCCTCCATAATCTAAAAGCTGCCCTGCTTTTGTTTCATGTTACTTTTTTGGTAACACACACAAATTAGAAAGGAGTGTTTGTCAGCTTATTGTCTTTACGTCATTATATACTCATTTGGTTTATGAGTTCAAATACGCTAGAAAAGTATAAAGCGAGAAACAGAAAGTTTGAACTTGGCTATTTCAGATGCTCGCAGAAACAGAAAGCCAGAAAGTACAAAACCGTTTAGACTGAAGTTCAAATTTACATCCCTACAACCGTTTAAAACCGAAAATATAAACCGCAAATAACCGAACCAAACCTTGAAAAAACCGCACCGAACCGTAAATACTTTGGTTTGATTTGGTTATTAAAATCACAAACCGAAAACCGAATTGACTGAACCCTACTTTCATAATAACCGACCGAACCGACCGATGCCCACCCCTACCATTTCTATTCCGCCATATTGTCTGGCCCCGCCAGAGTTGAAAGAACAGTTGCAAGACTTGCTTGATAAGGGCTTTATTAGACCTAGTGTCTCGCCTTGGGGTGCGCTAGTGTTGTTTGTTAAGAAGAAGGATGGATCGATGAGGATGTGTATAGATTATTGGCAGTTGAACAAAATCACCATCAAGAACAAGTACCCATTACTGATGATTGATGATTTTTTTGATCAGCTTCAGGTGCCAAGGTATTTTCGAAGATTGATTTGAGATCTGGCTATCATCAGTTGAGGATTAGGGCATCCGATGTCAATAAGACAACTTTCCACACTCGGTATGGGCATTATGAGTTCTTAGTGATGTCATTTGGGTTGACAAGTGCCCCAACAACATTCATGGATTTGATGAACCAAGTGTTGAAGCCTTATTTGGATTCCTTCCTAATTGTCTTCATTGATGATATTTTGATCTACTCCCACAACTGAGAGGAGCACGAGCAGCATCTTCGATTCGTTCTCCAGACTCTGAGAGACATTCAGTTGTATGTAAAGTTTTCAAAATGTGAGTCTTGGTTGAGTTCAGTTGCATTCTTGGGCCACGTTGTATTAGAAAGGGGTATTTAGGTGGATCCTAAGAACATTGAGGCAGTCAAGGACTCGCCTAGACCCACATCAGCTACAGAGATCCGGAGTTTCTTGGGTTTGACGGGCTATTACCGTCAGTTTATGGAGGGGATTTCATTAATAGCAGCCCCGATGACCAGGTTAACCCAGAAGGGTGCCCAGTTTAGGTGGTCGGATGAGTGTGAGGCGAGCTTTCAAAAGCTCAAGATAGCTTTGACCACGGCGCTGGTTTTTGTATTGCCTATAGGTTCAGGGCCATATACAGTATATTGTGACGCATCTCGTATTGGACTTGGTGCGGTGTTGATGCAGAATGGCAAGGTTATTGCATATTCTTCATGACAGTTGAAGTTCCACGAGAAGAATTATCCAATTCATGATTTGGAGCTAGCAGGCATTGTTCACTCGCTGAAGATTTGGAGGCACTATTTATATGGCGTGTCATGTGAGGTGTTCATAATCACAAAAGTTTGCAATACTTGTTCAAGCAGAAGGAGCTAAATTTGAGGCAGTGGAGGTGGTTGGAGCTATTGAAAGAGTATGATATCACCATCTTGTATCATCCTGGGAAGGCCAATGTGGTGGTCGATGCTTTGAGCAGGAAGTCAGTCAGTATGGGCAGCCTTGCATATATTTCGGTCGGTGAGAGACCTCTTGCTTTGGATGTTCAAGATTTGGCCAATCAGCCATGTTCTAGCTTGCACAATTGCTCGTTCTTCATTATTTGAGCGTATCCGAGATCAGCAGTATGATGATCCTCATTTGCTTGTCCTTAGAGACACAGTGCAGCATGGAGGTGCCAAGTAGGTTACAGTTGGAGATGATGGAGTTTTGAGGATATAGGGCCGAGTTTGTGTGCCTAATGTAGATGGACTTCGTGAGTTAATTCTAGAAAGTTCTCGGTATTCTATTCATTCGGGCTCCGCTAAGATGTATCAGGACTTGCGGTAGCATTATTGGTGGAAGAGGATGAAAAAGAATATTATTGCATATGTAGCTCGATGTTTGAACTGTCAGGAGGTAAAGCACGAGCATCAGAGACCTGGTGGTTTGCTTCAGAAGATTGAGATTCTTGAGTGGAAGTGATAGCGTATCACTATGGACTTCATTGTTGGACTCAGAGAAAGTTTGACGTAGTATGGGTTATTGTGGATAGGCTGACTAAGTCAGCCATTCGTGTGGCAACTTCCTATTCTTCTAAGTGATTGGCAGAGATTCACATCCATGAAACTGTTCGTCTTTATGGTCTATTATTTATGATCGAGGTACGTAGTTTATCTCGCATTTTGGGAGGGCAGTACAATGTGATTTGGGTACGTGAGTGAAGCACAATATTTCATCCTCATACGGAGGAACAGTCCGAGCGTACTATTCAGATTTTGGAGGATAAGCTATGAGTATTTGTTATTGACTTTGGAGGTTCTTGGGATCAGTTCTTGCCATTGGCAGAGTTTTCCTACAACAACAGTTACCAGTTGAGCATCCAGATGGCACCCTATGAGGCATTACATGGTAGGTGGTGTTGGTCGCCGGTTGGGTGGTTTGAGCTGGGAGAGGCTCGATTGTTAGGTACAGACTTAGTTCAAGATGCTTTGGAGAAGGTTACGATCATTCAGGATAGGCTTCGTACAGCTCAGCATAGGCAGAAGAGTTACACCGATAGTAAGGTTCGTGATGTGGCATTCATGGTCAGGGAGCGAGTGTTGCTTCGGGTGTCGCCCATGAAGGGCGTGATGAGATTTGGGAAGAAGGGAAAGATAAACCCTAGGTTCATCGGGCATTTTGAGATCCTTGATCGAGTGGAGAGGTGGCTTACAGACTTGCATTACCGCCAGTATTATCAGTTGTGCATCCAGTGTTTCATGTGTCCATGCTTCGGAAGTATCACGACCGATATGCGGAGCCGTTATCCCCATCTTTTCACTGGCTTATATACTATTCTATGTACGTTCGAGGACAAACGATTGTTTTAAAGGTGCAGAATGTGATGACCCGAAAGGTTATATCTTGTTTTAGAAGTCAAATATGTGTTCCAAGGTATTAAAACCTCCTTCATTCTCACCTCGATTTGCGTGCATAGTCCAAGTGTATATCCAGAAATCCTTTATGTGAAAATTTGAGAAAAATGCTAATTTTGCCTTTAGAATTGAATTCAAATTAACTTCGGTCAACATTTTGGGTAAACAGACGTGGACCTGTGATTTGACGATCCCGGAGGGTCTGTAGAAAAATATAGGACTTGAGCGTATGTCCGGAATTGAATTTCGAGCTCCCTAGACCGAGAAATGAATTACTGAAGAAATTTATTTAACTAAAAAATATAGGGAGTTTAGAAATTGAATATGTTTGAATTTGTTAGTATCGAGCCCGTATTTTGGTTCTGGAGCCCGGTACAGGTTTAATATGGTATTTAAGTTGTGTCTGTAAAATTTGGTAAGAAACGGAATTCATATGACGTGATTCGGACCCTCGTTGTGAAAATAGTAACTTTAGGTTTTCTTGAGAATTTCATTGATTTTGATGCTAAATTTGTTGTTTAAGACGTTATTTTGGCAATGTGATTGCAGGAGCGAGTCCATATGATGTTTTTATACTTGTATGCATGTTTGGTTTGGATACCCGAGGGCTCGGGTAAGTTTTGGATAGGCCACAGAGTATTTTGATACTTAAGGAATTTGTTGGTGTGATTGTAGGTCTGCAGACTTCGCATTTGTGAAGTCTGGCTCGCAAATGCGAGCACCGCAATTGCGAAGGCCCATTGCAATTAAAAAGACTAGGCTGGGCAGGGGACTTTCGCATTTGCGAAGTTCATCGTCGCAAAGGCGACACACATAGTAGCCGTAATTGCGAACAATGTTCACATTTGCGAAGACAGCAGGCCAGGCCAACCTTCGCATTTGTGAAGCATTGGTCACATTTGCGAACGTTTTATCGCAAATGCGATACCTACAACTGTGTAAAGCCCAACTTAGAGGGGATTTCAACTCATTTTTTCGACTTTTCAAACCCTAAGCTCCCATAGGCGAGTTTCCAAAGACAAGTTCTTCCCCAAATCATAGGTAAACAATTTCTAACTCTTTTATGCATATCTATAAGCATGATATCTAAGTGGTCGAGCTCAAACATTAAAACCCTATAGGCATGATATCTAAATGATTAAATTGCAACATGAATCATATGAGCATGATATCTAAGTAATTAAACAACAATATTGATCCTATAGGCATGGTATCTACCCTTTAACATATGCAAGCAAATATAAACCCCTCCCATACCCTTTACTAATATACCCCCGAGTTCTTTTATACATAATTATTACAGAACCAGAAGAAAGAAAAAAAAAAAAATACATCACGGCCCACAGCTGGATCCAAACTGCCTAATGCAATCTCAATATCCAATAACATGTGTTTCACCAAATCCGGATTCCAGATTCAAAGGCCTTCTCTTATTCAGAGTGTTTCAAAGTTCCAAGGAGCTTCAAGAGCCCAGGAAATGCTTATACTCTGAAGAGTGAATATTGGAACAGAATGGTGCAAGTGTGGAATTACCAGCCCTTAGGCATCCAAGTTCAGAGGAAACTCCAGGGTCCCTAAGCATGGCTTACCAAAGGGGGGTAGAACTTATGAACTAGGAGTAAGTGCAAAGTGAGGGAGGAACCACAGCAGAAGGTGGTCATACCCAGCAATGGTATAGATTGGCACACCCCTGACCCCTTGCTTAGATTCAAACAAATAAGAGCAGACTCTTTGAGAGTCAAACTCAGGTATGAATGGTGAGTAGGACACCACCAGACCCAAATTAGGGCTCATCACATAAAGGGGCGAGGGAATGGGAAAACAATTTAGTAAAGACTCAGGGGAGCCTAATTCTGGATCACAGACAGCAATTCAAAGTGCTGCCATGATTCAGGACAATACTCACATACAAAGGGAATAGGGGGAAGGGATTAAAAGCATAACATATTGAAAACATAAAGAAAGAGGCATAGCATGCTTGAATGTAATCACATAATGCAGGAAAGCATAAGTAAACACACATGGAAAGAAGTGTAGAAGAGGAGGAGTGAACATATAACAAAGAGGGTGCTATTTAACTAGGAAAACATACCAGTTGCAAGTTTTAGAACAGCAGAATAGCAACAGCAAACAAACAGCCAGGCAGTCAACAGGAACAAACTCAAGGAACTTCAAAAAGTACTTGGGAGTTCAGAGGAACTCCAGGTGATTCAGACAGTAGGAGAGAAAGAAGCAGAGTGCTTAGCAGCAGTAGAGAAAATAGAGAGTAGTAGTAGTAGTAGAGAGTACTAGTGTATTGCAAAGGTGCAGAAAGAATTTGTGAGAATTGTGTTCGAGTGATTGTGTAAAGCTGTTTTTGAAACTTTTTGTGTGTGTGTCCCTCCCCGTAAAAACTCGTGTGTGCTGTGAGCTTTTATAGTGCAAAAACGAGTAGACAAGAAGGCAAGGAAATAAAATCTCAGTCAATCAAATAAAATCTCCCTTAGTCAAGGGATTTGATTTCAAACGGGAGTGGTAATTAAGGAACGGAAAACCTTTCAGAGTAACATAATAAAGGGCAAGTGCACACATAATCTATTTAAGGTAGGAAACTATAGTACACGTTTTTTTTTGAAAGAATAAGGAAATTAAATAATCAAACAGTCAGAAATTCAAAACCTTGAATGAACTTAGTCAGGAAAATAGGGAAAAGGCTGAGTTGTAAAAATCAGTAGTAAATCAATTAAGCCTTAGTAAAAGGGGATTGAAATCAATCACAAGCTAATAGAATCAATTCAGAAGAAAAACCCTCGTATATAAGCATGCTAACATCAAGCAAAGGAGAAGAGATCGGCATAAACAGTTTTTGAATCATAAGTAAAAGAAAGGCAGGTTTCCAATTTAGTCTATGAACTCAACATGAGTTTGAGAGCCTAGGGTTTCTAGAGTAGAACCCTAGAACCAAAAGCTTGCAAGAATCACAGGCACATGTAGCAATCAAAAGCAGTAGAGTGAAGGCTTGTAAAGAACAAGTTTTAGGAAAACTAAAACTCAAACCAGTTCAGAGAAAAGATGCCATAGGAGTTTAGGAAATAGTGAAAGAAGCAAGTTCGATAACCCAAATAGATTCAGTAAAAGTAAACACATTCAGTAGGCAAGATAGGCGTATAAACATGCTCGTAGAAAAATCAGTAGAAGTAGTAATAGAACAAAGGCAGAGAGACATGCATATTAAGAATCAAACGAAAACCCCCTCAAACATGGCATGAATACACAGATTCACATAAAGAAAGAAGAAGAAGAAGAATCGTTATAGGATTTTGAAAACCCTAATTTGAACAGACTAATTTTAAAGGAAAAATTAGGGGAAATCGTTAAAAAGCCGAATAGAGCATAGATCTGCTACAGATCTAAGAGGATAAGGAAAGAAAACCTTGAATCAAGCCTTTTAGGGTTTCTCAGAAACCGTAGAGACGAGAAGGCCTAGAATGTTCTGGTCTCTGAACGAATCTGAACCATGGCTATGTTTTTCAGAGCTCGAACACACCGGAACGGAGCAGGAGAAGCCAAGGGAGCTCAGGTCGGCGGAGGACCTGAACAGGTCTGTTGAAGGTTGAGCCTTTGAAAGCTCGAACAATCATGGCTTGGGGTGAAAGGGGAGAGAATATAGGTCGTCCATGGCCTAAGAAGCCATGGACGCTGGTGTATTTTTGATTGGAGACGAAAGTGGGCTGTTAGGGTTTAAAGAGCATTTGAGAGGAGAGTGGATTTGGGGCGGATGATTTGAGGGAAATGAGGGATAGGTTAAGTCATTAGGAATTAAAAAAAGAAAGGAATGGATGAGGGCCGTTGATCAAAATGATCAACGGCCAGGATTAAAAGACCAAAACGGGCGGGTTGGACAAACGGGTAAAGGGATTGGGTTACAATTTAATTGGGTCGCCTAATTGGGCTGTATTGAGGTTAAAAAATTGGGATCAAATATGGTTAAAATAGAAATGGAAATGGGCTAGCTTTTAAATAACCATTTTCCCTCTTTTTAATTATTTAAAATAGTTAAAAAATAATTTTAAAATAAATTAAAAACACAATACTAATTGATAACATATAAAAATTAATTAAAAAATATCTGGAGCAATTTTATAATTATAAAACGCGGTTAATTATAACATAGGCTATAATTGTAATTTTGAACAATTTAGCTTAAAAAATATCAAATAAATTTATAAAACTATGCAAAAATCACCTTAATTATATTTGGTGCAAAGATAAGGGTGGAGAATAAATGGTTCACAAAAATAACAATTTGGGAATAATTATTGGGGTTTTACACTGTTAAAATAGACAATAACTTGATTCTAAAAAATCTTCAAAAATTAGGAAAAATACCAAAACTCTTGGGGATACCTATATATGCATATACATGCTATTTTGAAAGTATTTTAAGTATAAAAATACATAGGGAAAAATTGGGTATCAACATATTTATATTAAGCTACTCTATTAAATTCTGTTCTTCCGCATTTTTATTTTTTGCTAATTTTATTATATTAAATGGTAAATTGTTAAAAAGGTAAAACACTCAGCAGCGTTGGCTTGCCTAGCAGGTACAATGTTAGGCGCCATCAAGGTCCCGATGGTGGGAAATTCGGGTCATGACAAGTTGGTAGAATTGACGGACAAGCTTAGAAGAGTTTGAGGGATCGGTACGGAGATGTCTGTGCTTATCCCCCAGAGGCTACAGAGTTAGGAACAGTTTCACTTATATTCATCTCAATCATGCGGTTTGATTTTCTCAATGCTAATTGAACTTCTACTCTGTTCTTTCGTAGATGGCGAGAACATGTACCACTTCATCAGCTGATCAATAGCCCGAGCCCCCAGCAGCAGCTCATGCGAGGGGTAAAGGATGAGGCACAAGCCGTGCTAGAGGTCGAGGTAGGGGCAGGGCACAACCCAGAGCAGCAGCACCAGCGGCGAGCCTCAGGTTTAGTTTGATGAAGAGGTTCCAGCCCAGACCGTTCCAGCGTGCCAACACAGTTTCCAGAGGGGTTCATAACTACCCCAGTACTCTAGGATGCTCTGGTCCATCTAGTGGGACTTATGGAGAGTGTCACTAAGGCAGGCATACTTCCTGTAGCACCAGTCGTCTCTCAAGCTAGGGGGGAGCACAGACTCCCGCTACTCGCACTCCAGAGCAGATGACTCCCCAATTTCAGACTCTAGTAGCTCAGCCAGTTGGAGTAGTTCCATCGAGTGTTGTAGCTCAGACCTGTGATGGATCATCTTCAGATGCTTTGTGGAGATTGGACAGGTTCGCCAAGCTCTTCGCTACTACCTATGGCGATACATCTTTAGAGGATCCCCAGGATTATTTGGACAGCTGTCATGAGGTTCTTCGAAACATGGAGATGTCGACTTTGCTGCTTTCTATCTGTCAGATTCCGCCAAGAAATGGTGGAGAGATTATTGTTTGGCCAGACCAGCTGGGTCACCAGCTCTCACTTGGGACCAGTTCTCGCAGTTATTTCTCGAGAAGTTCCTTCCCGTCACTTAGAGAGAGGAGTACCATAAGCGATTCGAGCGTCGTCAACAGAGTTCTATGACTGTCACCAAGTACGAGATACGGTTTATTGATTTGGCTCGACATGCTCTTCTGATACTCCCCACCGAGAGAGAGAGAGAGGGTGAGAATGTTTATTAAGGTACTCGCTCAGCCTATTAGATAGCAGATGGCTAAGGAGACAGTGAGCGGGATTTCTTTTCAGGATACGACCAATGTGGCCAGGCGGGTTGAGATGGTTCTAGCTTAGGGGAGCGGTCAAGGGTCTGACAAGAGGCCTCGTCATTTTGAAAGATTCAGTGTTCTTTTGGTAGAGTCCATCCTTCCAGGCCGTTTCATTCAGCACTTCAGGCTTCTCATGGTGCTCCAGGTGGTCGTGGTTCTCATATGTAGTATTCTGATTAGTTGCCCTACAGTGCACCACCAGCTCTTATCAGTGCACCTTCGCTCTAGAGTTTTCAGGGTGGTTAATCAGGCCGTTAAGGTTAGTTTCAAGGTCAGCAGTCTCAACAGCCGAAGTCTTGTTATACTTGTGGCGATACGAGGCACATTGCTAGGTATTGCCCTCGAGCCTAGAGCAGTTCTCAACATCAGGTTTTTGTGCCACGATTCTTGCACCGGGTATTCCACCGCCCACTCCGTCAGCTAGAGATAGGGTCGAGGTGTTAGAGGTAGAGGTTAGCCCGTTAGAGGTAGAGGCCAGGCTGCTAGAGGTGGAGGTCAGCCATTAGGAGGACATCTTAGGGATGTAGTTCTGAGTGGTGGGGCCCAGCCTCGATGTTATGCTATTCTAGCCAGGCCTGAGGCTGAGTCCTCCGATGCAGTTATCACAGATACGGTTTCAGTTTGCAGTAGAGATGCTTCAGTTCTATTTGATCCAGGGTCTACATACTCATATGTTTCATCTTATTTTGCCCCATATTTTGTCATGCCTCATGATTTTTTGAGTGCTCGTGTATATGTGTCTACACCTATGGGTGATTCTATTGTAGTGGATCGTATCAATCGTTCATGTGTAGTTGTTATCGGGAGTCTTGAGATTAGTGTAGATCTCATACTCCTCGATATGTTAGACTTCAATGTCATTTTGGGGATGGATTGGTTGTCGGCTTATCATGCTATATTGGACTATCATGCCAAGACCGTGACCTTAGCATTGCCGAGGTTACCTCAATTGGAGTGGAGGGGGCCTCTTGGTCATTCTACCAGCAGGGTTATCTCTTACATGAAGTCTCGGTGCATGGTCAAGAATAGATGTTTGGCTTATTTGGCGTATGTTCGTGATTCTAGTGTTGACGTTCCTTCTATGGATTTTGTGGCCATTGTTCGTGAGTTTCCAAAGGTATTTCTTTCAGACCTGCCGGGGATGCCACCCGACAATGATATTTACTTTTGCATTGATCTGCTCCTGGCACTCAGCCCATTTCTATTCCACCATATCGTCTGGCCCCGCCAGAGTTGAAAGAACAGTTGCAAGACTTGCTTGATAAGGGCTTTATTAGACCTAGTGTCTCGCCTTGGGGTGCGCTAGTGTTGTTTGTTAAGAAGAAGGATGGATCGATGAGGATGTGTATAGATTATTGGCAGTTGAACAAAATCACCATCAAGAACAAGTACCCATTACTGATGATTGATGATTTTTTTGATCAGCTTCAGGTGCTAAGGTATTTTCGAAGATTGATTTGAGATCTGGCTACCATCAGTTGAGGATTAGGGCATCCGATGTCAATAAGACAACTTTCCACACTCGATATGGGCATTATGAGTTCTTAGTGATGTCATTTGGGTTGACAAGTGCCCCAACAACATTCATGGATTTGATGAACCAAGTGTTGAAGCCTTATTTGGATTCCTTCCTAATTGTCTTCATTGATGATATTTTGATCTACTCCCTCAACTAAGAGGAGCACGAGCATCATCTTCGATTCGTTCTCCAGACTCTGAGAGACATTCAGTTGTATGTAAAGTTTTCAAAATGTGAGTCCTGGTTGAGTTCAGTTGCATTCTTGGGCCACGTTGTATTAGAAAAGGGTATTTAGGTGGATCCTAAGAACATTGAGGCAGTCAAGGACTCGCCTAGACCCACATCAGCTACAGCGATCCGGAGTTTCTTGGGTTTGGCTGGCTATTACCGTCAGTTTATGGAGGGGATTTCATCAATAGCAGCCCCGATGACCAGGTTAACCCAGAAGGGTGCCCAGTTCAGGTAGTCGGACGAGTGTGAGGCAAGCTTTCAAAAGCTCAAGATAGCTTTGACCACGGCGCTGGTTTTTGTATTGCCTACAGGTTCAGGGCCATATACAGTATATTGTGACGCATCTCGTATTGGACTTGGTGCGGTGTTGATGCAGAATGGCAAGGTTATTGCATATACTTCACGACAGTTGAAGTTCCACGAGAAGAATTATCCAATTCATGATTTGGAGCTAGCAGGCATTGTTCACTCGCTGAAGATTTGGAGGCACTATTTATATAGCGTGGCATGTGAGGTGTTCATGATCACAAAAGTTTGCAACACTTGTTCAAGTAGAAGGAGCTAAATTTGAGGCAGTGGAGGTGGTTGGAGCTATTGAAAGAGTATGATATCACCATCTTGTATCATCCTGGGAAGGCCAATGTGGTGGTCGATGCTTTGAGCAGGAAGTCAGTTAGTATGGGCAGCCTTGCATATATTTCGGTCGGTGAGAGACCGCTTGCTTTGGATGTTCAAGATTTGGCCAATCAGCCATGTTCTAGCTTGCACAATTGCTCGTTCTTCATTATTTGAGCGTATCCGAGATCAGCAGTATGATGATCCTCATTTGCTTGTCCTTAGAGACACAGTGCAGCATGGAGGTGCCAAGTAGGTTACAGTTGGAGATGATGGAGTTTTGAGGATATAGGGCCGAGTTTGTGTGCCTAATGTGGATGGACTTCGTGAGTTAATTCTAGAAAGTTCTCGGTATTCTATTCATTCGGGCTCCGCTAAGATGTATCAGGACTTGCGGTAGCATTATTGGTAGAAGAGGATGAAAAAGAATATTATTGCATATGTAGCTCAGTGTTTGAACTGTCAGGAGGTAAAGCACGAGCATCAGAGACCTGGTGGTTTGCTTCAGAAGATTGAGATTCTTGAGTGGAAGTGATAGCGTATCACTATGGACTTCATTGTTGGACTCAGAGAAAGTTTGACGTAGTATGGGTTATTGTGGATAGGCTGACTAAGTCAGCCATTCCTGTGGCAACTTCCTATTCTTCTAAGCGATTGGCAGAGATTTATATCCATGACACCGTTCGTCTTTATGGTCTATCATTTCTGACCGAGGTACGTAGTTTATCTCGCATTTTGGGAGGGCAGTACAACGTGATTTGGGTACGTGAGTGGAGCACAATATTTCATCATCATACGGAGGAACAGTCTGAGCGTACTATTCAGATTTTGGAGGATAAGCTATGAGTATGTGTTATTGACTTTGGAGGTTCTTGGGATCAGTTCTTGCCATTGGCAGAGTTTTCCTACAACAACAGTTACCAGTCGAGCATCCAGATGGCACCCTATGAGGCATTACATGGTAGGTGGTGTTGGTCGCCGGTTGGGTGGTTTGAGCTGGGAGAGGCTCGATTGTTGGGTACAGACTTAGTTCAAGATGCCTTGGAGAAGGTTACGATCATTCAGGATAGGCTTCGTACGGCTCAGTATAGGCAGAAGAGTTACACTGATAGTAAGGTTTGTGATGTGGCATTCATGGTCAGGGAGCGAGTGTTGCTTCGGGTGTCGCCCATGAAGGGCGTGATGAGATTTGGGAAGAAGGGAAAGCTAAACCCCAGGTTCATCGGGCCTTTTGAGATCCTTGATCGAGTGGATAAGTGGCTTACAGACTTGTATTACCGCCAGTATTATCAGTTGTGCATCCAGTGTTTCATGTGTCCATGCTTCGGAAGTATCACGACCGATATGTGGAGCCGTTATCCCCATCTTTTCACTGACTTATATACTATTCTATGTACGTTCGAGGACAAACGATTATTTTAAAGGTGGAGAATGTGATGACCCGAAAGGTTATATCTTGTTTTAGAAGTCAAATATGTGTTCCGAGGTATTAAAACCTCCTTCATTCTCACCTCGATTTGCGTGCGTAGTCCAAGCGTATATCTAGAAATCCTTTATGTGAAAATTTGAGAAAAATGCTAATTTTGCCTTTAGAATTGAATTCAAGTTGACTTCGATCAACATTTTGGGTAACAGACCCGGACCTGTGATTTGACGATCCAGGAGGGTTTGTCGAAAAATATGGGACTGAGCGTATGCTCGGAATTGAATTTCGAGGTCCCTAGCTTGAGAAATGAATTATTGAAGAAATTTATTTAACTAAAAAATATAAGGAGTTTAGAAATTGAATATGTTTGAATTTGATAGTATCAAGCCCGTATTTTGGTTCTGGAGCCCGGTACAGGTTTAATATGGTATTTAAGTTGTGTCTGTAAAATTGGGTAAGAAACGGAATTCATATGACGTGATTCGGACCCTCATTGTGAAAATAGTAACTTTAGATGTTCTTGAGAATTTCATTGATTTTGATGCTAAATTTGTTGTTTAAGATGTTATTTTGGCAATTTGATCACACGAGCGAGTCCATATGATGTTTTTATACTTGTATGCATGTTTGGTTTGGAGACCCGAGGGCTCGGGTAAGTTTTGGATAGGCCACATAGTGTTTTGATACTTAAGGAATTTATTGGTGTGATTGAAGGTTTGCAGACTTCGCATTTGTGAAGTCTGGCTCGCAAATGCGAGCACCGCAATTGCGAAGGCCTATCGCAATTAAGAAGACTAGGCTGGGCAGGGGACTTTCGCATTTGCGAAGTTCATCGTCGCAAAGGCGACACACACAGTAGCCGTAATTGCAAACAATGTTCACATTTGCGAAGGCAGCAGGCCAGGCCAACCTTCGCATTTGTGAAGCATTGGTCGCATTTGCGAACGTTTTATCGCAAATGCGATACCTACAACTGTGTAAAGCCCAACTTAGACGGGATTTCAACTCATTGTTTCGACTTTTCAAACCCTAAGCTCCCATAGGCGAGTTTCCAAAGAAAAGTTCTTCCCCAAATCATAGGTAAACAATTTCTAACTCTTTTCTTTCAATCTACTTCATCTTTTTTACAAGATTTCATCCCAAAATCTAGGGATTTTCATGGGAAATTGGGTGTTTTTGGGTGAGATTTGGGAATTTCGAAATTTGGGGATTTAGACCTCAAATTGAGGTCAAATTCCAAAACCAATTACATATCCAGGCTCGGGGCTGAAGGGGTAATCGGGTTTTGTTTCGAACCTCGAGTTTTGACCAAGCAGGCCTGGGGTCGATTTTTGGCTTTTTTGGGAAAATGATAGAAAACCTATAATTAAGCATTGTAGCTGAATTCTTTAGCTTTTGATTATGTTGTTAAGTTAATTATGGCTAGATACAAGTGAATTGGAGGTGAAATCTAGAGGGAAAGCGATATTTGAGACTTGATTTGTGGCTGTGGAATCGAGGTAAGTTTTATCCTAACCTTAGCTTGAGGGAATAGGTGTTGTGTCTTATTTACTACATGTTAGTGTTGTGTACGGCGTACATGTGTAGTGACGAGTATCTATACGTTGGTGTCAAGAATGCTCGTGAGTCTTACACTGTGATCGTTGTGATTCCCATTATGAACTATTCATGCCTAAACTACCACGTCGAACAAGACTTACGGTATTTTCTTGGAAATTGACCATTGTTGAGCATTGACTCACGTTGAGATTTATTTTGTGAAGTTAAATGTTTAAACTTGATTGGTTATAGTTGTTTCCCTTGCCGGGATGTATTTGTTTCTATTATTGATTCCCTTTCTGGGAGGTTATTGTTTCTATTGTTAATTCCCTTGCCGGGATGTTATTATTTCTGTTGTTTGGGTGAGGAAAGAGTGATAAAGCACGAAGGGTGATGCCGTGCACATTCATACTTATGCATATGGTAAGGAAGAGTGATAAAGCACGAAGGGTGATGCCATGCACATATATATTTATATTGATGCATATGGTGAGGAAGAGAGATAATGCACGAAGGATGATGCCGTTACATTTATATTATTCATACGGTGAGGACGAGTGATAAAGCACAAAGTGTGATGCTGTGCACATTTTTGTTATTAATTGCATGGTGAGGATCAAGAGTAAAAGCATGAAGGATGATGCCGTGCGCATTTCCTATTTGATGTGTTCATTTGTTGCTATTGGATCAAATTTTTTAACTGCTTAAATTCCTTTACTGATGTAATCCTTTATGTTGAAATTCGTAGCATGTTGCCCCTTCCCGCACATTTCTGTTTAGTCTTTGTTACTTGTTACTCTTTGATTATACTAATTAACTGCACAGGTTTATGATGTTTGTCGTGTCCTAGCCTCGTCACTACCTCATCGTTCCTTTTTTTCATTTCTCGCAGTGTTAGGACCAGATATGTTACCCATTTAATCTCCATTATACAGTTGATAGTGGTCTCTATTCAGTCGTGGTTCATGATCGATGACTGTCTTAGACCAGTCATTAGTTCTAACGGGATAAACGGACCCGGAGGGGGCCCCAAGCTGATCATCCTTGACTCTGATTTTTGATTTGATACATGTTATGAATGTCGGCCCAGGTTACCGTCGGGTATTCTATCAAATTCTATTTCAGCTGTTGTGAAGCCAAAGAGCTTTGGGGATTGAGTCCTTGAGTGAATTCCAGAACGACCCAATCGTCGGCAACCCGGGGAAGGTCCATCCATTCCATTTGGAACCTCGGCACGAATTCCTTGAGCATTTCATTATCTCTTTGTTTTATTTTGAAAAGGTCCGATTTTCTGATCTCGACGTTGATGGCCCCTGTGTGAGCTTTTACAAAGGCATCTCAAGCATAGCAAAAGAATCAATACATTTATGGGGTAAATTGTGATACCATATCACTGCTCCTTTTAACAGAGTTTCTCCGAACTTTTTCAGCAAAACCAACTTGATTTCGTCATATTCTAAGTCATTTCCCTTTATGACACATATATAGGAGGTCACGTGTTCATACATAACTTCTTCGATATTGGTTTCGGTACCGCACTTGGCGGGGAAAGGCTTTTGGACAAATTTCTTGGAATCTATGCCTTTCAATATCGGGGGTGCTTCTGGGATTTGATCAACTCTGGAGTTATAGGTCTCCACTTTTTTGTTGTTGGATTCAATATTCTTTCCCCTGATTCCACCCGCTTTGTCAGTTCTTTAAGCATCTTTATTATTTTGGGGTTGGTCCCGGGTTCAACTTCACCTGGCCTTTCCGTGGTTTGTTCATTCCTTTGGGTGTTTTCTCGGGATGGTTCGGGCTCAACTCTACGAGGAGCACGGCTTTGGTTTTGCAACTGGGCTATCGCCACCTATTGAGCTTATAACATTTCGAAGATCACTTGCAGATTGATCACATCGCCTTCGCCGTCGTGCGTACCCCCGGTTATTGATTGGGATCTCGGGGTCAATCAACAGGTTTGCATCGATGGTCTTATGTGAGTTGGCATAGATTGGGTCCGCAACTGGGACTCCCTTGGGGTCAACAGGGGGAACCTCATTGCTGGGAACTATATTGTTGTTTTCTCGATGGTGGCCAGGCTTAGCATCAACGTTCAAGTGAGCAAATTGAGAGTTTGCCATTCTTAAGTTGACCTGAAATTAAAATCTCAAAGAACGAGCATAAAACAGAATGCGTTATGGAAATTTGTATCAAATTACTACTATTATTCGTAGCCCAATGGTGGGCGCCAACTGTTTACCCTTAAAGATGGATAACAATTAAATTTATACGCGCTTTTTAAGAATATGTGGACTAACACAGTACAAGTGATTAATGATGTTAGGTAGGCAAATAAAAGATATAGTAAATAGCCAAACCAATGATGATAATGAATCTGGGCTCGGTTAACGGGTTAATAAGAAATCTTCCTTCTGTTCGGAGCTAACACTTATGAAACAAAGCAAGAACTTTGATTAAATTTTAGAAACAGAGAGAACATATGTATTTTGCTTTGGTATGCGTGTTACAATGTCCCTAATGAATAATCATCTTCTCTTTTATTGTCACGATCCTAGTTCACCGATCGTGAACATGTCGTGATGGCACTTAGTTCCCACGACCAGGTAAGCCAAATATTGCAGAAAATATAATAATTGTGGAAAATAGAGTAAACCAATTTAATTAACTAGAAGAAAACTGTATGGTATGCCACTCGGCATGTATAACTCAATAACACAAAGTCTACTAAAATTCCCAAAGACCCGGAAATTCACGAGCAACACAGGCTATAGAAATATACAGTATGGCTCCAAAACTCTAGAATATTCTAACAACCGAAAGAGAGAAAACTTAGATACTAAAGATAGAGTAAGAGGGAGACTCATCGGTCTGCGGACGCAGCAGATCTACCTCAAAGTCTCTGAAATCCTCCTGCCACACTGATAGTGCGTCTGAGTAGAGGTACCTGGATAATCTGCACATGAAAAATATGTGCAGAAAGGGCATGAGTACACCATAGCGGTACTCAGTAAGTGCCAAGCCTAACCTCGGTTGGGTAGTGACAAGGAAAGGTCAAGGCCCTACTGAGGCAAAAATATAACAATAGCAATAATTAACAGTGTGGAAATCTGACATAAATAATAAATGAATCAGTGTAATAAGGCAAATCAATGAAGCAACAATAACTACAAGGATTGAGCAGAACACAGAGTAAACACAGCTCAATATCACGATACCAATGAGGGTCTCCCAGGATACCGTCCTGTAGCCCTTTCCTCAATTGTCCAGTGAATCTCCCGAGATACCGTCCCGTAGTCGAAACATCAATGTGCAGGGGGATCTCCCGGGATACCGTCCCGTAGTCCCAAAATAAAAGTGCAGGGGGATCTCCCGGGATACCGTCCCGTAGTCCCAAAATAAAAGTGCAGGGGGATCTCCCGGGAATCAAACCTGTAGTCCCAAAGTAAACTGACAAGGGGGGGAGCTACCGGAATCCCACATCCGTAGTCCCAATGTAAATGCGCAATCACAGCCAGAAACAAACAAAGGAATAAAGTACAAAAGATAGAGCAACAGATAGGACTAGCCTAGCATGCTTCATGTAGTACAATCAAAACAACTTAAGCAATTAGGCAGTAAGTCAGCTAAACATGCTTTCCTAATCTAGCACAAGTAAGATTTTCAAGTAGGATCAAGCAAGTAAGAAAGAAAGCTAAATATCAACAACTTAAGTGAAATTGGATTTTCATCAATCGGCACAAGTACGAGCTTATCACCTCACGTACAAGGCACTCAAATATCAAGAAACAAATCCTAAGGGGAAAGGTCCCCCAGACAAGGTTAGACAAGCCACTTACCTCGAACCATCTCAATATCACTAGAAACCGTGCCTTTGCCACGAGTATCCGACTCCAAATGGACCAAATCTATTCAATTCAATTACACATCATAAATAATATTGCAAACAACTGATTCCACTATTAAATTTAATGCTAGGGCACGAAAATAGGTAAAATTACCAAAATGCCCCTCCAGCCAACGTCTCGAAATCGAATAATTTATACTTTTTCAGAACCCTCGTACTCTCACGAGTCTAACCATATAAAAATCTCCCAAATCGGAGGTCAAATGCCCCCTTAAAACCCCATAGTTAGATCTAAGAAGTTTTACCCACTTTTCATTCAAAAATACGAAATTAAAGGGTGAATTCGCGATTAGATTAATGGGTTTTAGTCATAGGAGAGTAGAGAATCGTTACCCAGTGATTGCCCTTGAAAAACCCTTGAAATTAATCCCAAATCCGAGCTCCAAACCTTGAGTTTTGATAAAAATGGAAAAACCTTATTTTTGAAATGTTAAGTACTGTTCAGGTAATTAAAGCATCGCGAACGCGGCAGGTATCACGCGTTCGCGAAGAAGGAAAAATAAGGGCCCCAAAATGCCCTTTGCGATCGCGAAGGTCTATCCAGTAAACTATGCGAACGCAAACAGCTACATGCGAATGCGTTGAAGAAAATGAAAGGGCCAAAAATTTGCCCAACGCGAAGATGGCCACGCGATCGCAATGAAGAAACTTACAAACCTACGCGAACGTGGGGGTGGGTACGTGAACGCGTATAAGGGAACTGGTACCCCCTCCAGGATTACAATACGTGAATATGGTGGAGGGGTCGCGAACGCGATGAAGGGGTTAGGCTACACTACGCGAACGTGATGGCTTCTACGCGAACGCGTAGAAGGAATCAGACCTGCAATTTTTCTGCAACAAATCCAACTTCAAATTGCTCTGTTGAGCATCTGAAACACCCCCGAGTTCCCCGGGACCTCAACCAACCCTACGGACATATTCCATAATATCATTCAAACTTGTACCAATCCTTAAACGACCTAAATGCCGGAAATACGAATTAATCAAAGATTCAAGCCTAAGAACTTCAAATTCTAACAAAACACTCTTCCGATCAGAAACCTATCCAAACCTTGCCCGAATGACCTGAAATTTTGCACACACATCCCAAATGACATGACGGAGCTACAGCAACTTCCGAAATTCAAATCCGACCCTCGGATCAAAAACTCACTATCAGACCGGAAACACCAAAAATTTGAATTTTTGCATTTCAAGCCTAAATGAGCTACGAACCTCCAAAATACATTCCGAACACGCTCCCAACCCCGAAATCACCTAACGGAGCTAACTGAACCATTGTATTTCTATTCTGAGGTCGTCTTCACACAGTTCCAAATACAGACCATTTTTCAACTCTTAAGCTCTCATTTAGGGACTAAGTGTCCCATAACAGTCCGAACCCTAACACCGAATGTCCCGACAAACCAAAATAGCAGAAATAAACTTAGGGGAAGCAGTTAATGGGTAAACGGGGCTTAAATTCCAAAAATGACCGGCCGGGTCGTTACATTTATATAGTAAGGGAGTTTTTCCCTAAGTACAGTTCTAAAAAAAGTAAAAATCTTCCTCATGGCTAATCACTTCTACCGCTGATACGGGTCGAGATTCACATCGTGATATCCCCTTGGACACGGATGTGACAACCCTTTGTTAATCGTTCCTGGTCGCTTGGTAATACTCTCCGAGTTCTCAGAACTCGAATCGGACCGAGGGCGTGGTCTCGATAGTTTCGAGGACAAGTGTTTTGCTCGGTCCTTGAAGCGAGAGAATCCTGGCTTCGATTTCGATTCCTGGAAACCATGTTCTTGCTTCGTTTACCTCACCGGGAATCGATATACTCACTACCCTGATTTTACCTGTATACTATTGCCATAAATGCAATACTTCGCTATTCTCTTTAGGTTGCTGGAATGGAACTTTAGGAACTAAAAATTTGTTAAAGTTGAATTATTTGGCTGTCTGCAATGCTATAGAAGCCACAATATAGCAAGTTGATCAATAGAAGATGAAAATTTTTCCAGCATTATTTTGATCCTAAGCTTTGCTATGGTTATAACAGAAGATTATTCGATTTGGTTGTATAAATCTTGAAACAACCTTGTTGCATTTTTTTGTGCTTCAGCAATATTTTATCCTTGTTTCTTTCTTTAACGTCAATAGTTAGGTGCGGCTTAGCAGAGAAGCGTTAGTCACAAAAAGGATTAGGGCTAATATTAGTAGTATTTGGCTGAATTGATTTATATTAGTAGTATTTTTGCTTTCAAACGGGGATTTGTATCAATATTCGATTTTGGGATTACAATTGAAGCTATACCTATTTGCCAAAAAAAATTGGAAGCCTACTCATTTTACAGTCAACTTCAGATTAATCGGGTCTGAAATTATAAAAAAATTAATCTGAAGTTCAATGCACTTAAGGCTAATTAAGTCTAAAATGCAAACTTATACTTAAGATGCTGTAACGACCCAAAATCCCGCCATAAGCGTCGTGATGACGCCTAGTCTCTAAGACTAGGTAAGCCATTTACTTAGAAAAGTTAAACCAATTTAACAACGATAATTTAAAATAGAGTATAATATAAAAGCCGAAATAATGGTGATGCAACCCTCCCAAAACTAGGTAATACAGAGTCACGAACTCTAGCTGAATACATAGAAATATCTTCAAAAAAATACAGTACTGTTCGGATATCGAATTAACAATACAATCAAAAGGAAAAGGACTCTAAGGGACTACGACGACCAAACAGCTACACCTTGAATCCTTGTAATCAAGAAGCTAACTCTGCCTGAACCCATTATCTCCAATACCCAGATCTGCACATTTACTATGAGTACACCACGATGGGTACACCAATAAGTATTAAGACTAACCTCGGTGGAGTAGTGACGAGGTACAAGTCAAGACACCTACTAGTCATAATAACATGTGCAGTATAAAAGTATACCAGAAAATAATCCCCAAATTCTGAGCTAAGGAACTCAGAATCGAAAAAAAAATCCTCCTCAATGTGGCCTAAGAAGGCCTATTTATAGAGCAAAAATGGGAGGGAAATTTGAATTTAATATTCAGATTTCCCACCCCTACTCTTTCCAATTATTTTCAGTCCAGTTCACACAATTTAGCCGTGAATACACTTGCACCCTTGCTAGAAGGTTCTAGTGTATTCCATAT